>PVKP010049936.1:0-13662 GCA_004027715.1 Plecturocebus donacophilus | reverse complement strand
AGTCAAATGACCCAGGCAGAGATGAGGAAAGAGGCTCACCAAAGAGAGGTCAGCATGCAAACATCTGCCCTCTAGCTAACAGGTCACATTTCTTCCAACACACACACAGACATGGGCACACACACGCACACACAGAGGCACATGCACACACAGAAACAGACAGGGAGAAAGGAGACAGAGTGACATACACACCCAGACATGCAGCAGTAGCACAGAAGCACCCACCTCCAGGCAGCCCCTGATGCTGCAGGGTTCTGCTCTCTGTGACAATGACCCTCAGCTCAGAGAGCAGCCTACAGGCCCACAGGCAGGCCTATCCTCAAGATCACAGGCATCATAACTTTGGGGGAAACTCACCTGCACACCGTCCTGGCAGGCCTAAGGCCGTGCTCCCCTGCTTGATTCCAGGACTCTCTCTGAGCTTTCTTTATCTTGGTCAGTCCTCCTGGAATCCTGGCATTTGGAGGCCATCCTGTCCACCTCCTTGAGAGATCAGACTGGAACTACCATACAAATGCATTGTCACGGAGGGCTTCACCCAGCCTCAGGGATCCATCCCCCTGGCAACGTTGTGGTCACTGTGATGAGAACCTTATGGTGCTTCCTGTATGCTCATTGGCTAGGCTGATCTCTCTGCATTCCTGGATGTCAAGCTGCGGCCTCTTTAAAAATCCCAGCACTTTGGGAGGCTGAGGTGGGCAGATTACCTTAGGTCAGGAGTTCCAGACTAGCCTGACCAATTTGATGAAACCACGTCTCCACTAAAAATAAAAAAATTAGCCCAGTGTGGTGGCATGCACCTGTAACCCCAACTACTTGGGAGGTTAAGATAGGAGAATCGCTTGAACCCGGGAGGCAGAGGTTGCTGTGATCCTAGAACATGCCACTGCACTCCAGTGTGGGCAACAAGATCAAAACTCTGTCTCAAAAAAAAAAAATGATGACTGTTCTGTGGCAGGGTCGCAGCAGATGAAGCCGGGAGGGTGAGTAGGGTAGTCATGAGATAGGGGGCTGTGCGAGATCCATAGCGGGACTCCTAGGCCTCTTGTCCTCAGTACCATTTGAGCCATCTTCTGCTTCAGTTCTGATGTAGCAGGAGCTTCAGGGCACCGGTTGGTTTCTCTTGGCATCCTCCTGTGTGCTAGAGAGAGCAATATGTCACAATTTCTACTGTTGACAAGGCCCTTGTAGAAGAAAATAATTACATCACCTAGGTGCTGTGTTCAGTGTGATGGTACTATTTTTCTGAGAGCAGGGTCATTCACAGGAGTCATATATACTAAATTCTTGGCCCAGGTATGTGTTACAATTTTATTTGTAAACTGGACCCAGTCTGGAGAGTCAAATCACTCACATGTTGGACAAATGTATATTTCACAATAACACTCTTGGAAAGTTCCATTGATGATTCCCCATCCCATGTATGTCTTGGCTTCAGGTATAAGTGTCACCATTGGCCAGCCATAGTGGCCTACACTTGTAATCCCAGCACTTGGAAGGCCCAGGTGGATGGGTCAGTTGAGGTCAGGAGTTCAAGACCAGTCTGGCCAACATTGCAAAACCCTGTCTCTAGTAAAAACAAAACAGAAAAAAAAAAAAAAAAAAAAAAAAAAAAAAAAAAAAAAAAAAAAAAAAAAAAAAAAAAAAAAAAAACATGTCATGTGCTTGTAATACTGTCTACTCAGGAGGCTGAGGCCTGAAAATCACTTGAACTCTTGGAGATGGAGGTTGCAGTGACATGAGATCATGCCACTGTGCTCCAATCTGGCCAACAAAGTGAGACCCTATCTCAAAATAATAACAGTAATGAAGTCATCATTGTGCCTGTGATTTGGCCCCAGGTCCCAGGGCACAATACCAACTCTGGGAAGAGAGACAGCAGGAAAGGCACATCAACTGTGTGCTGGTCCAGGGATGTGTAACAATCCTCCTTGTGGGCAGAACCCTGGCAGAAGGTGCTGGGTCCAGTGTTATCAAAATCTTTCCTGTAGGCAGAGTTTAGGTAAGAGAGGACACTCACTTCACCTAGATGATTGGCCTTGATATATGTCACAATGACCTTCATGAGCATAGCCAAGGCAGGAGAGTGACATCACCTTGGTTCTTGGCTCAGCAATAGGTCACAATCACTTTAGTGGGCAGAGATCAGGTGAGAGAGCAGAATCACATCACCTATGTGTTGTGCTAAGTGATATGTTGCAATGCTTCCAGTAGAAAGAACCCAGACAGGAGTGTCCCATTACCTGGGTTCAGTACCTGCCTATATGTCACAATGCACTCTAAGTGCAGGACCAAGGCTGTAGAAGGAAATCACATCACCTTTGCGATGAACTTAGAGATAAGTCACAATGCCCTTGTAGTCAGGGTCCAGGCAGTGGAGTCACGTACCCTGGGTGAATTCTGGTCTCACTGATATGAATAAAAATGCCCTTAGTAGGCAGGGCACAGGGAAAAGTTTCACATGACATGCATGGTTGATCCAGGTATATGTCACAACTTTATCTGTGGCCTTGGTTTCAGAAAGAGAGTCAAATCACTCAGGTTCTGGGCAAAGGTATATGTTTGAATCACACTCAGGAATGTACAGAAATGAGTTTCACAGTCCCACACAAGCCCAGCTTCAGGTAAGAGAGGCAACTCCACCTGTGAGTTGGGTTCAAGTACAGGAGTCACAGTCTCAACAATGGGTGAGAACTGTGCATAAGCTCCCAAATCCCACCTGCAGATTGTGTTCCAGTAGGGGAGTCACAGCCTCACAGGTCTGCTGATTCATGGTTCAGGAGTCACCAAGCCACCTGTGGACCAGATCCACATATAGGAGTGAAAATTCCAACTTGCAACTGTTTTTGTGTGAGAGATTAAGTAATTGGTAGGCTCTATTCATGTGTGAGTATTAAGATTGTGTCAGCTGTGTCCGCATATGAAAGTCACAATCTTACCTGTTAGCTGAGCCCTGTTATAAAACTCTCTGTATCCGTCTAGGGCTTTATACAATAGGCCTGAGTGTTGTAATTCTCTATGAACTTTACACAAGTAAAAGAGGCATGACATTGCCTGTGGCCCTAAGCCTGGCTATGAGAGTCAAAATATCTCCTACTGGTTGTGTCCAGGTATGAAAGTCATCATTGTGCCTGTGATCTGGGCCCAGGTATATGTCCTAATTTCACCTGTGGGCAGGGACAAGACAGGAGAGTCACATCACCTTGGTGCTAGGCCCAGTGATATGTTACAATCCCCTGTGTGATGTGACTCTACCTGTAATTCTCAATGGAGGTCAGGATCAGGCAGGAAAGTAGAGTCACATCACATAGGGGATATGTGATGTGACACTGTAGGCAGGGCACAGGCAGGAGAGTCACATCATCTGAGTTCCTGGTTTAATAGTATGCCACAATTCCTTCTGTAAGTAGGGCCCAGGCAGCAAGAGTCACATTACCTCAATGCTGAGCCTAGTGATATGTCACAATGCTAGCTGTTAGCAGGGCCCAGACAAGAGGGAAGAGTCCTATCACATGGCTGATTGACACAGAGATTTGTCACAATCTTCACTGATGACAGGGCATAGGAAGAAAAAGTGAATCACATTGACTAGGTGATTGGCCCAGCCATATGTCACAGTCTTTCTTGTAAGCAGAGCCCAGACAAGTTAGAAGAGTTACATGAGTAACCTACAGTATGGATCCGGTGTTATGTCACAATTCCTACTGGGACCAGGGCCTTGGAAAAACAGAAAAGTCACAACACTGTGATGGTTCTTAGAGATATTTCACAATGACCCCTTTGAACTGGCCCAGGCAGGACATGAGAGTTACATCACCTAGATAATAGATCCAGAGTTATGTCACAATTTTTCCTAAAGGCAGGAGAGTCCCATCACTGAGGTTCTTGGCCTAGAAATATGTCAGAATCCCTTCTAAATGCAGGTACAAGCAGCAAAGAAGAGTCACATAACCTAGGTACTGGGCCTAGCAATATGTCACAATTCTCGATGGAGGCCAGGATCAGGCAGGAAAGTAGAGTCACATCACTTAAGTGATAAGCCCAAGATATGTCACATTGCACTCTGTGGGGAAGGTCCAGGCAGGAGAGTTACATTACATAGGTATTTGGTTGAGGTGTATGTCACAATTCCAACTGTTGGCTGGACTCAAGCAAAATAGTAAAATAAATTGTGGCTAAATGTTGGCTGGGTGAAAGTATATGTCACAATGACACCTGTAGGAAGTTCCAGGAATAAAATCCAGTGTCCCACATATTTTTCAGCTTCAGGTATGAGAGTCAACACTTCTGATGAGTGGCATTCAAGTACATAAGTCACAGTCTTAATACTGAACAGGATCTGTGCATGAGAGCTCCATTCCCACCTGCAAACAGTGTTTCTATGGCACAGACTTACCATGGTGCTAAATTTTGGTCTCAAAGAGCTGCTCTTCTACCTGTTGACAAGATGCATGTATGCATGTCAATATTTTAACTTTTTGTTGCCTCTGGGTGTAAGATTCAGAACCTCAAGAGTGATCTGTGTCCATATGTATGAATACAAGCATCACAATTTCCCCTGTTTTGGGCCCTGTTATGACACTGTGTGTGCCATCTGAGAGCTGCATACAATATGCCTGAGAGTGGAATTCTACACTGAGAACTTCATGTTGTTATGATCTCAACCATTATCCTAAACCCAGAAACGAGAGTCAACATCTTTTTCATTGGCTGCTCCAGGTGTGAGTCAACACCATACCTGTGATCTCAGTTCAGAAATGAGTCACAATCCTACTTGTGGTCAGACCCACATATGACAGTCACAATTTCAACTATGAACTGTCGTTCACAAGTCAAATTTAGAATCTCACCAGTGGGATCTGTTCATATGTGAGGGTGACAATTCTGTCGGCTGATTGTGCATATGCAAATAACAACCTCAGTTTCTTATGAAATTGGACTGTTTTATGACACTCTCTGTTTTCCCCCAGGGCATTGCATAGTACTCATGAGTGTTGTAAATTTCTGTGACCTCTGTACAAGGGGAAAACCCAGAACCACATGCATTGCCCTAAGCCTAACAGTGAGAGCCAACATCTTTCCTATTAGCTGGATTTTGGTATAAGAGATAACACTGTGCTTGTGCATTGAGTCAAAACCTGACTTACTGTTCAACCTGTGGCCAAACCCACATCTGACAGTCACAATTCCAACCGTGGTGTGCATTCACATGTGAGATGCATAACCTCATCTATGGGCTGTGTCTGTGTTTGAAGGTAAAGGTGACAATCTCAATTGTTGCCTGGATTTGGCTGTGAGAGTCACAATGCCCACTGTAGGCAGGGCCCAGGCAGGAGATTCCCATCATTTGAGTGCAGGGTCCATGGATATGTCACATTTCCTACTGGAAGCAAGGCCCAGGGAGAAGGGAAGAGTCACATAATCTAGGTAATGGGCTTAAAGATTACCGCAATTTTTCCTGTGGACAAGACCCAGGTAGAAAAAAACAGTAATGTCACCCAGGTGATAGGCCCAGAGATATGTCAAAATTTTCTCTAAGAATAGGACCAAGATAGAAGAGTCACATTGTCAATTTATATGGCCCAAATGTATGTCACTGTCCTGTTTGTGAGCTTCATTTAATCAAAATAGTCAAATATCAGCAGCTGAACAAAGATCTATGTCACAATCACACCTGCAGGAATGTCTAGATATTAGATTCACAATCCCACACGGGCCCAACACCAGATAAGAGAGTGAACACCTGTGAGTTGGGTAGAAGTATGCAAGTCAGAATCACAATGGTGAATTGGACTCATGCATGAGAGCCCCAAGACCACCTGCAGACTTTGTATTAGTAGGAGAGTAATAGCCTCATATGTGTGCTGGATATTTTTCTGATACCATCTTTATTTGTGGAACAGATTCACATATGAAAGTCACAATTCTAACTTTTGACTGCCTCTGAATGTGAGACTCAGAACCTCAACAGTGAGTGGGCTGTGTCCACATGGGAAAGTGACAATTCTTACCATTAGCTGTGTGTGCCCATGAGAGTCACAATCCCATCTGTGTGCTGGGCCCTGTTATAATGCTCTCTGTGCCACTCAGGAATTTTATAAAATATGCCTGAGTGTTGTAATCTGTGACTTTTCTACAAGCAAAAGACACAGTAAATTGCCCATTTTCTTAAGCCTAGCTAGAAGAGTCAAAATGCTTTCTATTGCCTTAGTCCAGGTATGACAGTAATCATCATGCCCATGAGTTGGGCCTAGGCATATGTCACAATCTCACATATGGGCAGGGACCATGCAGAAGTTTACATCATCTGATTGTGAGGAAAAACAATGTTAATATTTTTCTTGTGGGCAGGACCCGGGTGGAGAGTTACATCACCTGGCTGCTTGACCCAGTGATATGTTACAATTCCTTCTATAGGCAGGGACCAGGCAGAAAAGAGGAGTCATATCACCTAGATGCTGGGCACAGCAAAATGTCACAATGCCCCATTTAATTATGGTTTAACCCAGAGAGGAGAGTCATATTACCTGGTTGACAGGTTCAGTAATATATCACAATCCTCGATAGTACTATGTAATGCCCTAGGGGAAAACAGAGTGTCATAACACTTTTGGCCCAGCCAAGAGTGTAGAGTCACATATCCTAGGTGATGGGCCCAGAGATACATCACAATGTCTTCCGTAAGTGAGGCCTAGAAAGAAGAATCACATCACCAGGTGATTGGCCCAGAGATATTTAGCAATTTCTCCTGAAGGCAGGGCCCAGGCAGGAATGTTATATCACCCATGTCCTCAACCCATGTATGTGCCACAATCCCAACTGTAGGCTTGGCCCAGACAGGAAAGTAAAATCAATCAGGTGCTAAGCAAAGGTATATGTCAAAATCACACCTGCAGGACAATCCAGAAATAAAACTTCTAATGCCACACATGTCTCAGCTGCAGGTATGAGAGTGGATTCCTCCTGTGAGTTATGTCTATGCATGCAATTCACAATTTAAACAGTGGAAAGGATCCATACATGAGAGCCTCAACTCCACCTGCACACAGTGTCTTAGTAGAACAGACACAGCCTAACAGGAGTGCTGAAGTTTTCTCCAAGAGTTATTATTTTACTGGTCAATCAAACTCACATAGGAGAGTCACAGTTTCAACTTTTGTCTGCCATTAAATATGAGATTCAGATCCTAAGAAGTGGACTGTGTCCATGTTTGAGCTTGACAATCCTAGTTGGCCTGTTACAACATTTCTGTACTACCCAAGGGCTATATAGGATATGCATGAGTTCCTTAATTTTTTGTGACCTCTCTGCCAGTAAGATACTCAAGTTGTACCTGTTGTTATAAGCCTAACTAAGAAAGTGAAATTCTCCCTTATTGTCTGGATTTATGTATGAGAGTCATCATCATGCAAGTGAGCTAGGCCTAGGTACATGTCACAATCTTATCAGTGGCAGAAACATGAGAGGTGAGTCACATCACTTTGGTTCTGGGCCAGGGATATGTCACAATGCCCACTGTAGGCAGAACCCAGGCAGGTGAGAAACATTATGTAGGTGACTGGCCCAGGGACACATCTCAATCTTTTCTGTAGGCAAGGCCTGGTCAGAAAGAGAGAGTCACATTACCTCGGTGGTGGACCCAGTGATTTGTCACAATCCCCTTTGTAAGCAAGGCCCAGACAGGTGAGAAGAGACATGTCACCTAGATAATGGGCCCAGCAATAATTCAAAATCCATACACAGGACAAAATGGGAGGAGAAGAGTCACATTACCCATGTGAGAGGCCCAAAAATACTTTACAATGCTGCCTGTAGACAGGTCTCAGACAGAGGAAGTAAGTCACATTTCTAACTGATTGCCTCAGAGACATGTCACAATCTCCTTTAAAGACAGAGAGACATGTCACCTAGGTGCTTGGCCCAGGTATACATCACAGTTCCAACTCTGGGCTGGGCCCAGGCAAAAGAGTGATTTCTCAGGTATTGAAAATTTTATATGTTACAAACACCTTTGAGGGGGTCTAGGGATGATATTCACAATACCATATACACTCCAGCTCCAGGTATAAGAGTTCACTATTTCTGTGATTTGGGTCCAAGTATGTGATCACATTCTTAATGCTGGACTGTATTTGTGCATGAGAGCTTCAAATCTACCTGTGTCCTGGTAGGGGAGGCACAGCCTCATAACTGTATCTCACTTGTGTTCTGTGCCCTGTTATGACACTCGATATGTATCACCCAAGAACTTTATAGGATATGCACGAGTGTCATAATTTCATGTGACCTTTCTACACGTAGGAGACCTGAGACCATATGGGTTGCTCGAAATCTGGCTATGAGCATTAAAATCTCGCTCATTGGCTAGGTCCATGTGTAAGAATTATTATCATGCCTGTGAGCTAAACATACGCATATTTCAAAATTTAACCTGTGGGTAAGAACTAGGCAGGAGAGTCACATAACTAAATGCTGGACCGGAACTGTGTTAAATGCCTCCTGTGTGTAGGGCCTGCAGGTTTGTCACATCAGCTGAGTGTTGGGCTCCACAATATGTCACAATGCCTCTTTTGGGCAAGGCCCAGGCAGAGAGTCACTGAGTGTTATTCATCTGAGTGTCAGTGTTGGCTGACTGCATATGAGTGTGAGTTGGACCCAAGTACACCAGTAACAATCTCAACAATAATCTTAATTCATGCATAAGAGCCACACTTTCATGTGTGACTGTGTTCTGGTATGGGAGCCACATCCTACAGGTATGCTGAAACCTGGTCTTAGACATCACCTGGGCGCTGGATCAAGCAATATGTCCCAATCCACATTTTGTACAGTATCTAGGCAGGAGAGGGAGTCACATCACCTAGGTGATGGGCCGTAGATATGTCACAATGCCTCTTCTTGGCATTGCTCAGGCAGGAGACTTGTGTCATTTGGGTGCAGGCCCCAGCAATATGCCACAATCCTCCCTTGGTTCCAGGCCCAGGACAAAGAGGAGTCTCTTCACCTAGATGATGGGCCCTGTGATATGTCACAACTCCCCTGTGGGCAGAAGAAGATAGTCACATCACCTAGGTGATGGGCCCAGAGATATGTCAAAATTCTCCATGAGGACAAGACCTGGGCAAGAGAATCACATTACCTCAATCCTTGGCTCAGTTACATTTTACTCTCCAATGTTTGAGCTGTACCCAGGCAGGATAGTCAAATCAGTTAGGTGTAGACAAAGGTATATGTAAAAAGCACATCTGCAGAAAGTCCAAGGATGAGATTCATAATCCCACACATGTTCTGGCTCAAGAGTTAACTCCTCCTATGAG
This sequence comes from Plecturocebus donacophilus, assembly GCA_004027715.1. NCBI lineage: Eukaryota > Metazoa > Chordata > Mammalia > Primates > Pitheciidae > Plecturocebus > Plecturocebus donacophilus. The sequence continues at coordinate 4,345 of PVKP010049936.1, read as the reverse complement.
TTGGGACCAACTATGTGGTAACAATCTTAACAGAAGTCTGAATCTGGGCATGAGAGTCACAATCCCACCAGTGACAGTGTCCTGGTACAGGAGTCACATCCTACACATGTGCTGAAACCTGGTCTGAGATTCACCAATGTACCTGAAGACTGGATCCATGTATAAATATTACAATTCCAGCTTTCTAATGCCTCCTAGTATGAGACTGAGAGCCTCTACAATGGTCTCTGTCCATGTTGGAAGGTGATAATTTTTACTGTCTGCTGAGCATGTATACAAGAGACACAAATTTACCAATTCACCAAGGCAGAAGAGTCACATCATATGGGTACTAGGCCCAGCAATATGTCACAATGCCCACTATAGGCAGGGCACTGGTGGGACAGTCTGATAATCTAAAATGTTGGGCCCTGTGGTGACCCTCTCTGTACCACCTGAAAGCTTTATACAGTATGTATGAGAGTCACAATCTGTTCCAAGATTTTCATGCAGACATGGACTCAACATCTTATCAGTTGCCCTTAGCCTAGGTATGAGAGTCAATGTCTTTTCTATTGGCTAAGTGCAAGTATCAGAGTCATTAGGGTACCTGTAATCTTCATCCAGAAATGAGTCAGTATCTCATCTGTGCCTGGATCCACATATGACAGTAACAATTCCAACTGTGGTCTGTGTCTGTGTGTGAGATTCAGGACCTCATCAGTAAGTTTTGTTTATGTGTGAGGATGACAATTCTAACTGTCATCTGGGTGTGCTTATGAGAGTCACAATCTTACATGTGTTCTGGGTCCTGTTATGACACTGTCAATGTCACACAAGAGTTTTATAGGATACCCATGAGTGTCATAATTCACTGACCTTTCTACAATTAAGTCCCAGGACGTTACCTGTTGCCCTAAGCCTAGCTGAAAGCATAAAAATGTCTCCCTATTGGCTGTATCTATATATGAGAGTTATCACCAGGCTGTGAGCTTTGATGAGATATATGTCACAATTCTACCTGTGTGCAGGGACAAGGCAGGAGAGTCACATCACCTGAGTATTAGGCCCAGTGATATGTCATAATGTCCATTTTGGGCAGGGCACTGGTAATAGAGTCTGATCATTTTGAATCTTAGCCCAGGAGTATATTACAATCCCTTCTGTAGAAAGAAACCATGCAGGAAAAACAGTCACAATCCTGGTGTAAGTCACAATCCAGTGATATGTCACAATCCTGGTGTAAGTAGGACACAAGCAACAGAGAAAAGTTATATTATATAGGTATTGACCCCAGTAAAATGTCTCAATACCCACTGAGATCAGGGTCTGGATGAGAGAGGAAAGTTAAATCATTTAGGTTACATTCTAGGTTCTGAAATATGTCACAATGCATTTTTTGTGCTTGGCTCAGGCAGGAGAGAATTATATTACCTAGGTGACCAGCTGAGACATACATCAAAGTTGCCCCGAGGGCAGGTCCCAGGCAGAAGAGTCATGTCACATGCGTGTGTGACCCACATGTATGTAGACATTTAAACTCATGCTTGGCTTAGGCAGAGCAAAAAACTCAGGTGGTAGACAAAATTATATATCAAAATCACACCTTAGAGAAGGTCCAGAGATGAGACTTACAATTTGCAAATGTCCAAAATCCAGATATGAGAGTCAACTCTTGCTGTGAGTGCCCCAACTTCATCTGCAAATATTGGCCTGGTAAGGTAGTCATTGCACCATTGGGATGCTGAATCTTGGTCCAAGAGTCACTATCTTACCTGTGGATTATATATACATTTGAGAGTCAAAATTCTCACTTTCAACTACCTTTGGGTGTGAGATTCAGAACTTCAACAGTAGGCTGTGTACATTTGGGAGGTTGAGATGACACTCCTTACCATTTATTTACTGAGTCTGCATATGAGGGTGACAATCTCACCTCTGTGCTGGGCTTTGTTATGACACCCTCTGTTTTACCTGAGGGCTTCACATGTTATGCTTGAGCATGTAAATCTTCTCTGAGACCTTCAGGCTATTATGGACCCATGATCTGACCCACTGCCCTAAGCCCAGGCATGAGTTTCAACATTTTATTATTGGCTGGGTTTAGGAATTACAGTCATCACTATGCCTGTGAACTAAGGCCAGAAATGAGTCACCATCCCATCTGTGACCAGATCCATATATGACAGTCTCAATTTCTACTGTGGACTTCATCTGTATTTGTTGAACGGATGAATGAAAGTATTACTTTCATAAGATAATGCTAAACTCTTATTCTGAAATATCATGTGAATGTTTATTCTTTGGAGGTAGATGTGCCTGAGATATGAGCTTGGAGAAGGGATATGAAGCTTTGGGTGGCAGGGGTGTTGAGAGTGAGATGGAGAAATTGAGGAGTTACATGAGACCAGGAGCTGAGGGGCAGGGGAGAAGAATCTGGAAACGGAGTGAAAATTTTTCAAATGACTCATCCTTTATTTGTCTGCTTTTCATCAAGAGCTTCATTTATTCCCACTGAATTTTATTTTAATAATTTTATTTTATTTTAAAATAAAATTATTGGAAATAAAGGGAAAGAAAGCAACCTTTATTTTTCTATTAGGGGATTAAGTAAATGGAGGAATGTGTGCTCCTAGTTGGAACTGCCTGAATTATATTCAAGGAATCCAATTCCAAGCTTTGACATGTTTAAAAAATTTCAACTGTGTATCTCACACATGTTAGTGGGGAAGGGAAGAATCCAATGTTTAGGGAGTGCCTTCTATATGCCAGGAATGTTTCTACCTTGTTGCATTCAGTCTGCTCAGCAAACCTGAGAAGTAAGAACTAACAAGGTGGGGACCAACCATTCCACTATGGACCATGTGATTGCTGTGTCCACTTCCTCAGGTCTCAGTATTAGGATGAATTCTCTGAGTAAATGAGGAAATGACATACAGTTAATGTAAACAAATTCTAAATTCTCTGGAACAGTGAGGCTGTTTCTATGTTTGTTTAGATATGTTTTGGATGATTAATTTAGAAAGTGGAAAATAAAAACACTCATCCATAGAAATAAAACCATCTAAAAACTTAGCCTTAACAAGACAAGATCTTTTACCAACACCTACAGGAGATACATAAAGAGTTAAAAGGCCAGGTATGGTTGCTCACACCTGCAATGTCAGCAATTTTGGAGGCCAAGGCAAGAGATTTGCCTGAGTCCAGGGGTTCGAGACTAGATTGGGCAACATAGCAGGACACCTTCATCTCTCCAAAAAAAAAAAAAAGGAAAGAAAATTAAAAATCAGTCTGGCATGGTTGTGCATGTCTGTAGTCCCAGCTACTCACGTGAGGTGGGAGGATCTTTTGAGCCTGGAAGGTTGAGGCTGCGGTGAGCTGTGATCATGCCACTTCACTCAGCCTGGGTGACAGAATGAGATCCTTTCAAAACAACAACAACAAAAATAAATAAATAAATAAATAAATAAAAGCTGGCCAAGTGCAGTGGCTCATGCCTGTAATCCCAGCACTTTGGGAGGCTCAGGAAGGTGGATCACTTAAGGTCAAGTGTTTGAGACCAGTCTGGCCACCATGGAGAATCCCTGTTTCTACTAAAAATTCAAAAATTAGCTAGGTTTGGTTGTGTGTACAAGTAATTCCAACTATTCTGGAGGCTGAGGTAGGACAATCAGTTGAACCCAGGAGGCAGATATTGCAGGGAGCTGCGATTTCAACACTATATTCCAGCCTGGGTGCCAGAGTGAGTCTTCATCTCAAAAGAGAAAAAAAATTAAAAAGAATTTTAGGCCAAAAATATTTTGTAATTTTGCATTTGGAAAGTGTACATTCAAAGGTAATTGATTACATGGCCTGTCACTTTTTAAATTTAGTAGGAGTGTCTTTCCTATATTAACTTTATTTTAATTGGAAATGTATGAAACTAACAGGAGTTTTAAATTTTTGACTTTATTGTTTTTCAACTTAGTAAGTGCTTTTATTTATTAATTATTAAATTTCAGGCCAGAACCAAGTATGTGTTTGTGTATTTGTTTATTTTCCTTTATTAGGAAATTACCAGATGACATCAGAGAAATGTTCAGGCTGTTTCTGTGTACAGGCCTTAACAAAAATATATTTTTCTTTTTGTTAGTATTCCTACTCTACACAATTTTTCTACAGAAAAATTATGGGTACACAGTCGGTGTATAAATGTATGAGTTGGATGAGATATGTTGATACAAGCATGCAATGCACAATAATCATGTCAGGGTAAATCAGGTATCTATTACCTCCAGGATTTATCCTTTATTTGTGTTACAAACAATCCAATTATTCTCTTTTAGTTATTTAAAAATGTACAATAAATTATTGTTGACTCTAGTGA
>PVKP010049935.1:0-13676 GCA_004027715.1 Plecturocebus donacophilus | reverse complement strand
TTTTTTTTTTTTTTTAGACAAAGTCTCGCTCTAACGCCAGGCTGGAGTGCAGTGGTGCAATCCCAGCTCACTGTGACTTTCATTTTCTGGTTTCAAGCAATTCTCCTGCCTCAGCCTCCCGAGTAGCTGGGACTACAGGCACGCACCACCACGCCCGGCTAATTTTTTGTACTTTTAGTAGAGATGGGGTTTCACCATGTTGGCCAGGATGGTCTCGATCTCTTGACCTCATGATCCACCTGCCTCGGCCTCCCAAAGTGCTGGGATTACAGGCGTGAGCTGCCGCGCCTGGCCCACTATTTTCTTTTTCTTCGGTAACAACAATAACAGCTGACTTATACTGAGTACTCTAAGGCTGGACATGGATTACCTTATTTAATCTTCATATTCACGTCATTAAATAGAAGTTTTGTTATTCCCGTTTTGCAGATGAAGAAACTAAGCTTATAGAAGTAAATAGGTAGCCTAACTTGCCTAATAGTACAAAGCTGTTAAATGGCAGAGCTATCATTTAAACCTAAGTATGTATTCAGTCCATTTCCTGCTTCCCAAAGTACTGATCACCAGGCACACAGCTCTTATTGGTGTTTTTAGTGACTTAAACAGTACTAAGACATTTTTCCTTTGTCTACATGATATTCCTCAACTAAATAATAAAGAGCTTTTCTTTTAAGGGAAAAAGGTATTGAACTTTCATTAAGTATCTTTACCTAGGGGGCACCAAGATAGATAGATTGTTGAAACAGTGCCTTAGTAGAACAAGACAGTGGAGGCTTTCTTTATAAATATAAGAGCAACTCATAGTTTTCACCACAAGCATTTAACATCATTTTTCAATCGAAATATTGTAAGTCATGAAGATTATCCAACATATGAACACTAACCTGAAGTTATCTGTTTACACAGATGACCTACTGCCTAAATACTGGTGTCATTTATATTCAAGCAAAAGAAGAGGCAATGAATATGTACCAAGAAGAAGGACATTGCTAGATATACTAAACTGATTTTAGGACAAAATTATCATGTAAATTGAATAGCTTCATTGTACAAACCTATCTGAAATGCATACTCAGTGTAATAGTTATGGCAGAATCTCTGCTGATTAAAAGGAAGAGGTCACCTCTGGGGAGGTACAGAACTGAAGGGGATCCCTGCCAAATCACTAGATTTGGTCCACAAAAATCAGGGGTCTTTAACTCGCTGAACACTCAAAGTGCAAGTACTTCTTATCTTGGGCTTCTTTTTCTTTCTTCTGTTGCCAAGCTGGGTCCCACTACATGGTAGGGATGAGGCTGCTCAGATGAGACCAGGCTTGGGCTCAGTGGCTTAACATGTGGCAGAGTAGTGTGAATAGGCTGTCAGTTTTCAACTCTATAAGTGAGTAGGTCTGTTAAAAGCAGGGACTGATATGTGTTCCTTGGAAAAGTTCTCTATTTCTATTATGGTGGCCACAATAAGCATATCTAGTCTTTTCTGTTTGAAAAACTTATGAAAATAGCAAAGTTAATGGTAAAATTCAAAAAGAGAAACTGCACAAATAGTATTCAAAAATGTGGTCCATGGATCATCAATTGGGAGTTTACTGGATATGCAAATTCTTTTTTTTTTTTTTATTTTGAGACGGAGTCTCACTCTGCCACCCAGGCTGGAAAGCAGTGGTGCTAACTTGGCTCACTGCAACCTCTGACTCCCAATTTCAAGTGATACTCTCCTGTCTCAGCCTCCCAAGTAGCTGGGACTACAGATGTATGCCACCACGCCTGACTAATTTTTGTATTTTCAGTAGAGACAGGGTTTTACCATATTGGTCAGGTTGGTCTCAAACTCCTGATCTGGAGTAATCTGCCTGCCTTGGCCTCCCAAAGTGCTGGGATTACAGGCATAAGCCACCACACCCAGCTTGGAAATGCAAATTCTTGATCCTCACGCCAGACCCAATTAATGAGAATCTTTGGAGTTGGGATCTAGGAATTTTTGTGTTAACCTACTCTCTAGTGATTCTTCTGCGTATTTTAGAGTCACTAGTCTATATCACTCCCACTACATTCATCACTTTCACAACAGAAAAAACCTTCAAGAATCCATTTTAAATAAAAGTTTCTGATATTGTGCTTTTCAAGACAGTAGCCAGTAGCTATAGGTGACTACTGAGCACTTGAAATGTGGCTGGTCCACACAAAGATGTGCTGGAAGTATAAAATCCACAGTGGGTTTCAAAGACTGAGTATAAAAAAGAAATGAAAATACCTCATTAATTATTTTTCTATTGATTGCATATCGAAATATTAATTCAGATATATTAGATTACATATATTGGGTTAAGTAAAACATTAAATATAATTTCACCTCTGTCTTTTTATGTACTTAAATGAGACTACGAGGACATTTAAATTTACATATGAGGCTTGAATCATATGATATTTCTATTGGATAGCACTGTTCTAACTAATCCCCTTAAAGTATGACTTGCTTTTTAGTCTATATTTTCTAGTTTTAAACTAGCCAGGGCTTTTTTGAAATAACAACAAGAACAGCAGAAATAAAAATTTGTTTTATGTTTAATATATACCAGAGCCCATACTAGCATCTTGCCTAGATTATTTTGTGTAATCCACACAATCATCATAATAGTTCTATGAAGTAATACTGTTATCCTCACTTTAATAATAAAGAAATTAAGGTTCGAAGAGTTTAAGTAGCTTGCGCAAGGATACCAGGTGGTATGTGACAGGCACAGAATTCAACTTAGGGCCATCTGACTTCAGAGCCCATGCTTTTATATATTTCTCTGTACATTTTCCCTTCGTTATGCAAATAGCTGAAAAAAGTTATTTATTTTTGATGACATTTCTGTATAAAATGATGACTGTATTATTAAAGTCTGTATCAAAAAATTATAAAGAATAATGACAGAAGCAACCTTATGTGTAATGTGTGAATCCATAGGTGTTTAAGATGTAAAGCCATTCAAAAGCTTGAGACAATATTCCTCAGCTTTGCATCTGATAAATGGGTGACATTTCCAGTAGTTCCTGATAAAACCCCTAAGGCAACTGGTCATATGGCTGAGAAAACTCTCCAAATTTGGGTGGCAGCACCTAGTTCAGGAAAAATCCAAGAAAAAAGCAGCAATTTTATAACTCTGTATTATCACTTAATGTTATATCCAATCAGCTTCAAAGCCCTGAATCAACTTAGGTCACAGATAGGCTACTAAAGGTAGGGTGAATTCTTGTATAGATAATTCCATTCACTAGAAGATCTGTGATGAAAGACCTATATGATGAAGATCTATAATGAAACGAAATTTAAAAAATGTAAGCACACGTATCATCTTTTTAGATGTCCAGCAGAGGAGCCAGGAAGCTTACCACCAACGTACCACTCATTCTCTCTACTGTGTCAATATTTGTTAATGCTGAGTGAAGGCATCATCAGGGCAAGCCTCAAAATCAGGGAGCAGCAGAACAACAGAAACATCTGACAATAAGCAACAAATGTTATTGTCTGGATCAGTTCTCAGAGATGAGTAGAACAAATTTTCCATTATCTATGAACTGCAAGAATGAGAAACCAGAGTGTGGAGCTTGGTACTAAAGGATGGAAGGAAGGAGAAGAACAGAAACAATGGCTAAAATTGTAATGGTGTACCTTCTGGCACCTAATTTGATAAGCCTCTTTATCAACTGGGATCGATTTGATTTCTTATGATCAATAGAAATATATCTATCAGCTTTATATTAAATGTTTTTGGTTAATAATAAGGTCAATAACAATTGATGTTGTGAGAGCTTGTTTTTCACCAATAGCCAATTTGAGTTAACTACCAATTAATGCCAAGGTATTCATAACCTTAATGGTGGTCTACATAGAGCTTGGGGAATTATTTTGTTGGTTTTTAGATCAACTGTCCTGTGAGTTTTAGAACTAATTGAACCCTTTTCACCAATGGTTTCATCAAGGATATCTACAGGTGGACAGCAGAACTTTATAAATTAGTACTTCTAAGATAATGTCTGTCTTCTTCACAGTGTCTATTATTTCCAATGTTACTTGAGTTCATGGACAAGACATTTAAAGCCATAGGAAATCCCACTACCTTGCTTATAGAGGCCTCAGCCCATATATATTGGTAATACCATCAGCAATAAATAAAACAACCCTGATCTCTTAAAAATCAACAGAGGTCAACTCCAAGAATATAATCCTCAAAGATGAATCATGAAAGTTTGTTGTTGCAATAAAAGCTGACTGCCAAGGCATCTTTTTTGGAGATCCATTCAGCAGGATTGGGAGAGGAGTTGGAAATGACAGTGGCTACGTGCATATACAGCATTTTTGCAGCTTATCCTCAGGTGACTTTGTGGAAGCTGCTGCCTGTGGACTTTTACAAGCTTTTTTTTCAAGTCGTTAGGAAAGCCAAATTTCAGTTGCCACTTATAGTTCCCATAGCTTGAATATGTCAACTCCTATATTTTCATAACTCACTCAGAATCTCATTCGATATAAAATGCAAGGGACTAATGTCTAATGACAGTTTTTTTCCACCTAGGAAGTACTAGCTTTCATGTGCCTGAAAAGTTCAAGATGAAGAGGGAACAAAGCTTTCCTCCTGATAGCAGAAACTCATGGAAATGTGACTTGCTCCTGGTCTAGCCAGCGGTGAAAAGCATCAGCATAGCTCTAGCCTTATACCCAAATTAAAACCATCAGCTTAGCCTGACTGTGATGTGGCCATAACATTTCACCACATTAAATGTGTGATAACTGTGCACTGTCAGGTAATGTGATCTGACAGTGTCACCATGGAGCTGTCATGTCTGAATTGTTTTCTCAATCCCAAATGTCAATGTCCATCATGGATCTATATTCCAGTTTAAATGTATTGTGATGGTAATAATATATGTAATTATGAAAGGATTCAAGACAGGAGAAGCAAATTAATATTTATTGAGTACTCACTATATATCTGTGGCTGACAGACCCTAAGGTGATCCCCAGTGATTTCCCATTTCCTGATGTCTACTCCTTTGTGTAATCTCATTCTCTAGAGTGTGTGCAGTACCTGGGACTTGCTTCTAACCAATATAATATGTCAAAAACGATAGGATGTCACCCCCTTGATTAGGTTACATTATATGGCAAAAGTGAGAGATGTCATCCCGTGATAATGCTATGTTACATAAGACTTCTTAGCAGAGATCCTCCTTGCTCACTTGATGAAGTAAGCAGCCATACTGAGGAAGCCACATGGCAATAAAGCTACCCAAGGAGTGTTCTATGTCATCTCCCAAAGATCTCCAGTGGGATTGAGATCCAGATGCCACAATGATAACCTGCTCCATAACACACCCTATAGTGGAGTTTTTTTCCCCTTTTCATCATACTTCCTGATATGGTTTGGCTCTGTGTCCCCACTCAAATCTCCTGTCAAATTGTAATCCCCAGTGTTGGAGGAGGGGCCTGGAAGGAGGTGACTGGATCATGGGGGTCATTTCTAATGGCTTAGCACCATCCCCCCTAGTGTTGTCTTATGATAGTGTTGTCATAAGATCTGGACTTAAAAGTTTGTGGCTCTCTTTCCGCTTTGCTATGTCTTCCTCCTGCTTTGGCCACGTGAAGATGTGCCTTGCTTCTCCTTCACTGTCCACCATGATTGTAAGTTTCCTGAAGCCTCCCTTGCCATGCAGAATTATGGGTCGATTAAACTGCTTTTCTTTATAAATTATGCAGTTTCCAGTAGTTCTTTATAGCAGTGTGAGAATAGACCAGTAGCCTTCCCAACTCTCATCAGTGGTGGCTGGAATCTCCTTCCGTATAAATAGTTTGAATTTAATTCTTTTTCTAACGGTCTGCTTCTGAGTGAACCCAACCAAAGAGGTAGGGCACTTCAAGTTGGATGAACGTTTTTTAAAAATCTTATCAAAAAGGACAGAAACAAGCATGGAGATTGCTTCAAGCAGCATCCCTAAGAATGTTTTCAGCAAGGTACATAAAAAAGGAGAAATAAACTTAGGAGAAACTGCTGGTTGTATTTGTCAGACTCAGTATTTACTAGCCAAGCTTTGATGAATGATTTGACCGTCAAATACTTTAATACTGGATAGGCAATATGCTGGATAGTGGACACTGGTATTCCTTCACTGGATAGTTATCTCCTCTCTTGTGAAATCACATGTTAGTATTCTGATTTATATATTGGTCTCTTCAGTTTGGTTAGTGTGAGTCAGTGTTGAGTCTGGCAGGAGCTGCTGTGATTAAAGGATCAGACTCTGGAACTGCCACTCCAGAGGGCTCTGCTTGGGTCGGCAAGCATATTCCTTTCACATATTTGTCACTTGCCTCAACAATTTTTTATCATGCATTTGTTATTCAGGAAATAAAAGAATTTTCTGGCATTAAATTCCAAAACAAATTCACTGTCTGCTTATAAATGGTGTAGGAGAACATAATGATCATTATACAAACTTCCACAAAAGCTGAGTATAACATATTCAATCTAGGTGAAGGAGTAGTGATTCTCAACCAGAGTCCAAAGTATTCACACAGACCTCAGTAGCTTTCATAAGAGTTTCTTCACCACATATTTCCTACATACTGAATAAATAGATCTCACACAGATATATATGGCTGTTTTTAAGGTATAGGTAGAAGTTTTTTATTATATGCTTTTGAACTCTTGGTGGTAAGTGGTGTCTTTAATCACTATGTATTTTCTCAATCAATGGTTACTAAATGAAACTACTATCTTTTAAGGAAGGCCTTGATAATTGTTCAGGCTGGTAAAGAATCCTCATATATTGAAAGATTGAGCCATGATTTTTTGACTATCTGTCCTAAGAATCCATTTTTTAAACTAGTTTTTGAAAAGTAGGATAGAGGAATTAGTGAGTTCAGTGTTATCTTCTCTGGTGGCCATTGAATTTAGAGCATCTGCACTTTTGCCTAAAATGGGTCCCTGTTATGAAAATTCTTAAGCTTGACTGACATTTATCCATGGGTGAGGCCTCGTTTATGACCTATGCAAGTAGTATTAGGGTGTAGGGAAGGAGGAACAATCGCTCTACTTAAAGATTATTGCAAGATGCTAAGACAGAGTAATTTCCCCACAAGATACTGAAGAAGACACACAGTTCAACCCCAGGAGGCAGCCTTGGTTCCACTCTGATGTTCAAGATTTCTCTGGGTTTATAGCCTATAAACCTACTTCTCTAAGCTCACAGATGTGAATTTCAGTTCATAGGACTCTTCAAAATAATGATCTTTCTCATTACTATTGTACTTCACAATGTTGTATGCATTTTCTTTGGCCCTTTTCTGAAACCCTGTGAGGTAAAAAGGGTAAGACTGTCCTATTTTATGCATAAAAGAAACACCCTGTCTCACACAGGTTGCCTTTGTGAAGGCCACTTGACTAACATAGGGAAGAATCATAACAAAGACCTGCACTCTTCTGAAACCAATCTAGAAGAAATCACATCATTGACATAAAATAATGTAAACTCATGCACCATGTAATGATGTTTCATTAATAATGGACTGCATATATACATATATATGTGTATATAATAGAGGTCCCATAAGATTGTAATACCATATGTTTACTATAACTTTTCTATGTTGAGATATGGTTAGATGCTAATATGAAACAGGAAAAGAACTCAGGCCCAACAACTTTAAGAGGAATTCCCAGAGGCATCCAGAGTTTCCTGTTTTACACTCAGTTATTTGTCATATACTCTTTAATAATACACTCTCACAATGGAGCCCTTGAATAAAGTTACTTTAGAAAACTAAGGGTGACTGGCATCTTGTTTAAGAAATGTTCTCATCACAGTGTGACTGAGCAACTCAGTAGAATCAACTCACTCATCTGGAGTTGAAGGAACAGAAATGAACAGATTTCTAAAATAATTATTCATAAGATGTCAACTCTCATAACACTGTTTCTTGATTATCTGCCGACCTGAGGGGCTCTTGCTATGCTCTCAGAATAATGTGTGATGTGCTGACATCCGGCTGGTCAATGGTAATGAGATATTCAGTGGGTTAAAGAGAAGGGTCTGATAAGAAAGTCTAACCCCAATTCTCCTTTGTCTGTGATCTGTTGGGACACTTCATAGAGAATTTCAAGGGGTGTATGGTGAAATAAATGGAAAATTGGGACTCTAAGATACTAAACATTTATGTACTAGGTAATAGGAGACAAAGGATAAATAATGATCCTAGAAACACAGATTCTATTGAGGGGACTATTTCGACATTAGGCAGAATGCGTAGAATAACAGAAAATGGCATTCAGGCAAATTACAAGTCCCGCCCCTACCAGCAATCTAGCTGAGTGACACTGAACAAATCAGTGAAACTTACAGAACCTATTTTCTCATCTTAAATATGAGGTAATAATGCCTTAGAAGACAATAGTGATGATGAAATGTAATTATAGAAAGTATCTTGTCTATAGAAACATATTCAAAATGATACTAATGAAAATTTAAATATTAAATAGCATTTAATTTAATATTAAAAATTATTTTTCTATTTGAACTAAATTCTCAAATATGTTTTGTTGAATATTACACATCATGCAGCATGAGTACTATTTTAAAGGTATACAGTAATATCCTTTAAGCACAAATTCTGATTAGAGAAAGATTTTGTAATTCTCACCAGGCAACTACAGTCATGCATTGCTTAATGATGAGTAAAGCTTCTGAGAAATGCATCATTAGACAATTTCATCATCCAAACATCACAGAGTGTACTAATACACATCTACATGGTATAGCCTGCTACACACATAGGCTGTATGGTGTAGCCTGTTGTTCCTAGGCTACAAACCTGTACAGCATGTTACTGTACTGAGTACTGTAGTCAGTTGTCACACAATGATGGGAGAGGGAGCTGAAATTTTCCCGTCAAGCACCTGCTCAGGCACAATCTAAATTCACTCCCAAGACCTGGAAGTTGGGGCAAATTAAGCTACCTCCTCTTAACACATTGTACACAGACAATCTTAGTTCAAAATAAACATCAAAAAGAAAAGTCCATAAATATATACACTGAAGTGAGTGTATGGAAAGTGAATGGCCCACTGCTTTGCTCTCAGCCTGGGGTGGTGATTCATAGGTCAATGGTAGCCATGAGAATCCCTCTTTGCATCCTACAGGACAGATGCAGTGGAAGACAATCAGGCCTGGCAGTCAGGGCACACCTCTTACTAACTCAATGACCGCAGCATTGTCATTTATCCTCCTTGAGCTCCAGTTTCCTCCTCTGGCATGTGAGCTGTTATTTGATCCCCATGATGACATGGAAGTGAGGAAGCAGGGAACTGAGGACACTTAATCTGTAAAGAGTTAAGTGACTCTCTCCAAAGTCACATAGTTAGGAATGGCAAGAAGAAAGCTGAAACCTGGGTTTCTGGACTGTGAGCCCAGTGCTGCTTCCTCTACATAATTACAGAGCCTGTGCATTTATAGGATTTATATGACTCAGGTCTTCTTTAGGAAGCTGAGAGCACAGACTTCTAGGCCTGGGGTTACCAATTGTTCTGGTTTACCTGGGACTGAAAGGCTTCTGGGGCATGAGACTTATAGCCTTAAAATGAGGAAACCTGGACAAACAAGGTCAAATTGGTCACTACAGCTGGTTATAATTTTACGCAGTGGTTGTCAGCTGTGGCTGCAAAATAGAACCACACAAATTGCTTAAAAATGTTGATGCCTAGGCCCATGCCAGGCAATTGATTCTGAATCTCTGGTATTATCTATATATATAACTGCCACCACACCTGGCTAATCTTTGTATTATATATATATATATATTTTATTGCACTTTAGGTTCTGGGGTACATGTGAAGAACATGCAGGATTGTTACATAGGCACATACATGGCAATGTGGTTTGCTGCCTCCATCCCCATCACCTATATCTGGCATTTCTCCCCATGTTATCACTCCCCAACTGTCTACCTCACACTGTCCCTCCCCTCCTCCCCCCAACAGACCCCGGTGTGTGATGCTCCACTCCCTGTGTCCATGTGTTCTCATTGTTCAACACCTGCCTATGAGTGAGAACATGCGGTGTTTGATTTTCTGTTCTCGTGTCAGTTTGTTGAGAATGATGGTTTCCAGGTTCATACATGTCCCTATAAAGGACACGAATTCATCATTTTTTATGGCTGCATAATATTCCATGGTGTATATGTGCCACATTTTCCCTGTCCAGTCTATCATCGATGGGCATCTGGGTTGGTTCCAGGTCTTTGCTATTGTAAACAGTGCTGCAATGAACATTCGTGTGCCTGTGTCCTTATAGTAGAACGATTTATAATCCTTTGGATATATACCCAGTAATGGGATTGCTGGGTCAAATGGAATTTCTATTTGTAGGTCCTTGAGGAATTGCCAGACTGTCTTCTACAATGGTTGAACTAATTTACACTCCCACCAACAGTGTAAAAGTGTTCCTATTTCTCCACAACCTCTCCAGCATCTGTTGTCTCCAGATTTTTTAGTGATCACCATTCTAACTGGCATGAGGTGGTATCTCAATGTAGTGTTGATCTGCATTTCTCTAATGACTAGTGGTGATGAGCATTTTTTCGTGTGTTTGTTGGCCTCATATATGTCTTCTTTTGAAAAGTGTCTGTTCATATCCTTCACCCACTTTTGAATGGGTTTGTTTGTTTTTTTCTTGTAAATCTGTTTTAGTTCTTTGTAGATTCTGGATATTAGCCCTTTGCCAGATGGGTAGATTGCAAAAATTTTTTCCCATTCTGTTGGTTGCTGGTTCACTCTAAGGATTGTTTGTTTTGCTGTGCAGAAGCTCTGGAGTTTAATTAGATCCCATTTGTCTATTTTGACTTTTGTTGCCAATGCTTTTGGTGTTTTAGTCATGAAGTCCTTGCCTATGCCTATGTCCTGAATGGTTTTGCCTAGGTTTTCTTCTAGGGATTTTGTGGTGTTAGTTCTTATATTTAAGTCTTTAATCCATCTGGAGTTAATTTTAGTGTAAGATGTCAGGAAGGGGTCCAGCTTCTGCTTTCTGCACATGGCTAGACAGTTTTTCCAGCACCATTTATTAAACAGGGAATCCTTTCCCATTGCCTGTTTTTCTCAGGTTTGTCAAATATCAGATGGTTGTAAATGTGTGGCATTGCTTCTGAGGCCTGTGTTCTGTTCCATTGGTCTATATCTCTGTTTTGGTACCAGTATCATGCTGTTTTTATTACTGTAGCCTTGTAGTATAGTTTGAAGTCAAGTAGCATGATGCCTCCAGCTTCGTTCTTTTCGTTTAGAATTGACTTGCCTATGTGGGCTCTCTTTTGGTTCCATATGAAGTTTAAGATGTTTTTTTCCAGTTCTGTGAAGATGGTCATAGGTAGCTTGATGGGGATAGCATTGAATTTATAAATTACTTTGGGAAATATGGCCATTTTTCCAATATTGATTCTTCCTAACCATGAGCATGGAATGTTTCTCCATCTGTTTGTGTCCTCTCTTATTTCCTTGAGCAGTGGTTTGTATTTCTCCTTGAAGAGTTACTTTACATCCTTTGATAGTTGTATTCCTAGGTATTTTATTCTCTTTTTAGTAATTGTGAATGGCAGTTCGTTCTTGATTTGGCTCTCTTTAAGTCTGTTATTGGTGTATAGGAATGCTTGTGATTTTTGCACATTGATTTTGTATCCTGAGACTTTGCTGAAGTTGCTTATCAGTTTCAGGAGATTTTGGGCTGAGATGATGGGGTCTTCTAAATATACAATCATGTCATCTGCAAATAGAGACAATTTGACTTCCTCCTTTCCTAATTGAATACCCTTTATTTCTTTTTCTTGCCTGATTGCTCTGGCTAGAACTTCCAATACTATTTTGAATAGGAGTGGTGAGAGAGGGCATCCTTTTCTAGTGCCCAATTTCAAAGGGAATGCTTCCAGTTTTTGCTCATTCATATTGGCTATGGGTTTGTTGCAAATAGCTTTTATTATTTTGAGATGTGTTCCATCGATACCTAGTTTATTGAGAGTTTTTAGAATGAAGGGCTGTTGAATTTTGTCAGAGGCCTCCTCTGCATCTATTGAGATAATCATGTGGTTTTTGTCTTTGGTTCTGTTTATGTAGTGAATTACGTTTACAGACTTGTGTATGTTGAACCAGCCTTGCATCCCCAGAATGAAGCCTACTTGATTGTGATGGATAAGTTTTTTGATGTGCTGTTGCAATCGGTTTGCCAGTAGTTTATTGAATATTTTTGCATCTATGTTCATCACGGGTATTGGCCTGAAGTTTTCTTTTCTTGGTGAGTCTCTGCCAGGTTTTGGTATCAGGATGACATGGGTCTCATAAAATGATTTGGGAGGGATTCCCTCTTTTTGGATTGTTTGGAATAGTTTTAGAAGGAGTGGTACCAGCGCCTTTGTATGTCTGGTAGAATTCTGCTGTGAACCCATCTGGACCTGGGCTATTTTTGGTTGGTAGGCTATTAATTGCTGCCTCAACTTCAGCCCTTGTTATTAGTCTATGCAGGGTTTCAACTTCTTCCTGGTTTAGGCTTGGGAGGTTGCAAGTGTCCAGGAATTTATCCATTTCTTCCAGGTTTACTAGTTTATGTGCATAGAGTTGTTTGTAGTAATCTCTGATGATGGTCTGTATTTCTGTGGACTCTGTGGTGATATCCCCTTTATTGTTTTTTACTGAAACCATGTAATTCTTCTCTTTTCTTTTTTATTAATCTGGCTAGTGGTCTAACTTGTTGATCTTTTCAAAAAACCAGCTCCTGTATTTATTGATTTTTTGAAGGTTTTTTTTGTGTGTCTTTATCTCCTTCATTTCTGCTCTGATCTTAGTTATTTCTTGTCTTCTGCAACGTTTTGAGTTTTTTTGATCTTGCTCCTCTAGCTCTTTCAGTTTTGATGATAGGGTGTCAATTTTAGATCTTTCCTTGCTTCTCATGTGGGCATTTATTGCTGTAAATTTTCCTCTAGACTCTGTTTTAAATGTGTCTCAGAGATTCTGGTACGTTGTGTCTTCATTCTTGTTGATTTTGAAGAACATCTTTATTTTTGCCTTCATTTCATTGTTTATCCAGTCAACATTCAAGAGCCAGTTGTTCAGTTTCCATGAAGTTGTGCAGTTCTGAGTTAGTTTCTTAATCTTGAGTTCTAATTTGATTGCACTGTGGTCTGAGAGACTATTATGATTTCCATTCTTTTGCATTTGCTGAGGAGTGATTTACTTCCAATTATATGGTTAATTTTAGAGTAGGTGTGATGTGGTGCTGAGAATGTATATTCTGTGGATTTGGGGTGGAGAGTTCTGTAAATGTCTGTTAGGTTTGCTCGGTCCAGATCTGAGTTCAAGTTCTGGATATCCTTATTAATTTTCTGTCTCATTGATCTGTCTAATATTGACAGTGGAGTGTTAAAGTCTCCCGCTATTACTGTGTGGGAATCTAAGTCTCTTTGTAGGTCATTAAGAACCTGCTTTATGTATCTGGGTGCTCCTGTATTGGGTGCATATATATTTAGGATCATTAGCTCTTCTTGTTGCATTGATCCTTTTACTGTTATGTAATGCCCTTCTTTGCCTCTTTTGATCTTTGTTGGTTTAAAGTCTATTTTATCAACTAGGATTGCAACTCCTGCTTTTTTTTTTTTTTTTTTTTTTTTTT
>PVKP010049934.1:0-13675 GCA_004027715.1 Plecturocebus donacophilus | reverse complement strand
GAGAGATAATAAATGGATGACTGCAACAGTCAGTGTTAACAATGAGGTTGTGCTCTTTAAGAATAAGTTGTCTGGGCCAGGCACGGTGGCTCACACCTGTAATCCCAGCTACTCGGTAGGCAGAGGCAGGAGAATTGCTTGAACCCAGGACACAGAGGTTGCAGTGAGCCGAGGTTGCGCCACTGCACTCCAGCCTGGCGCCTGGTGACGGAGTGAGACTCTGTCTCAAAAAAATAAAAAAAATAATAATAATAAGTTGTCTGAAAACAAAACACGAAGAAAGTCTGTCGTGGCCCTGGATCATTGCTTCTATAACTTAAACATGCACGTCAATCACCTGGGTGTTTAAACATATTTCTTGGTCCCATTATGAGAATTCTGATTCAAGAGGTCTACAGTGGGGCCTGATCATTTACATTTCTTACCAATCTTAAGGGATGCTGATACCATCTTCTTTACTTTTACATAATTTATCTATAATGAAGAGTTTCTTATTTTTATCACCTAGTTTTATGACCAGGACACTTTAAGTAGAATGCTCCTTTTGTTCTTGTTTAACTTAGTTATTATACACAAGGAGAAGAAAATTTTGATCTTTCTCAAAGCACATATTTGAAATCTTTAAATAAAATCAATCCCACAAAATTGTGTTTCTGATCAATTAAAAATTTATTATATTTTTGCTGGGCACAGTGACTCACACCTGTAATACCAGCACTTTGGGAGGCCAAAGTGAGTGGACCACCTGAGGTCAAGAGTTCGAGACCAGCCTGACCAACATGGTGAAAACCCATCTCTACTAAAATAAAAAAAATTAGCCAGGCATGGTGGCAGGCACCTGTAATCCCAGCTACTCTGGAGGCTGAGGTAGGAGAATCGCTTGAACCTGGGAGGTGGAGGTTGCAGTGAGCCAAGATTGCACCACTGCACTCCAGTCTGGATGACAGAGTGAGACTCTGTCTCAAAAAAAAAAAAAAATTATTATTTTTTCAATTTGGGATTTTCTTAACAGATTAAAGAAAAGTAATAACTGCAGTGATATTTTCTCAATTATTCTAGTACAATATCTACTCACATTACATATTTAATATGACTTGGAACTATCAATTTCACATGACTCAATACTGCAGGAAACATTTTCAAACTGCAACATAATGTAGCCAACATGTTTTTCTATCGAGAAGTTGTAATACAAAAACATGCACAAAGATTTTAGGGGAAAAAAAAGTAAAAACTGTTCTGGCAGCAGCTTTCCTTTGTTTCAATATAGGGTCAAATATTAAGAATAAAGATAACTCAACCTAGCTCTGTTTTTCCTAAAGTTAATAAAATATCTAAGGTTTATAAAATAACTTTCTTTCATATAACTAAAAAATATAGCAACTATGATATATCTCTTCAGTCTTAATAAAATAAACATATCTTTATTAAGTTATAGGATGGCAATGAGCTTCACTTTGAGCTGAGGCACTAACCTAGGTTTACGCCCTCGGAGAATTTTTCTCTTCAAGCAAGCACATCTGAAGGTATACACATCATGTTGTTTCAGGTGACCTTTAATATTATTCCATAAAATAACGACTGAGCTTCCCTCATTTTGCTAATTATTTCCATGACTGACTGATACTCTTGCCAATAAATCAGTGAGGAAGTTTTCTTAATGTATAGAGCCAAATTACAGAAAAAGTCTCGCTTTTGGGGGGCTTAACTTGAATTTACCAACAAGCTTATTAGATACCTTCAACAAATGCTTACAATATGGTTCCCTTTCTGAGCTTCAGTTTTCTCATACATAAATATGACAAATTTAAAGAAATTATGAACACTTTCTTTGATTTTATAATTTGTTAGTTAAAATATCTTAAAATGTAATATTGTTGGGCTATATTAAACAGAGTTCATCCAGAAAGGTTAATAAAATCATTTGAATTTTTCTCTTTTAATATGGTTTTTGAAATAGCCTTATAAGTCTTTTGTCAAGATAGATAAACAGCGTTGTACAATGGTAGACATGTCTTAATGTCTGGCTGTTGTCCCACTGTATTTTTTTAAATAACAATACTGATAGTGGGAAATGAGGTACTAGCCTAGTAAGTGTACCACAATAAAAGGAACCACTGTGTGGTAGTATAATGCAGAAAATGGTAGGATTTGGGGCTCTGGCTGTAATGAGATGTGCTTTGTCTGGTCACATCATCTTCAACTTGAATTATTTAATCAATATAAACTATAGCATGCTAATAACTTGGAGAATAGTGATATCACTGTCAGATTGTTTATAAATAATACCAGTGTTATACATTTTTTGGTGAAATTCATTCAAAAAAACTTCTGAAATGCTGGCATTTTTTAATATTTCAAGAATGTTACAAGATTAATGAAAAAAAAAACAAGTACAATGTTAATTTTTTTGAATAGGCACTATGAATTATTAATTGCAGAAAAGAGATTTGGCAAGCAGAAAAGGCTTATTAATTTCTTATTTTTAATTTATTTTTAAGATTGGGTTGTTGACATATCATTTTCCTCATTGCCATGCAAGGTGTGAGGTGAGGCATTTTCAGTGATTCTGGATGAGGCAGTGGCCTAAAATAGAGAATGACACATTCTCACATCATGTAATCATCATAATGGGGCCTCATCCACTTTCCCAGAGATTTCCTGAGAGGCTCCAGTTCAGACCTTAACACCAACTACCACCCCACATTTTCTCTCCACCTCCAGACATTAGGTGGGGAATAAAACAAAATGGTGAATTCGTGGGGCGATGTCCCTCCACTGGAATTCCCTCATGGGGAGATTATTCTCTCCTCTCCTGATGGGAAAATGCAGTAAGTGTCCCCCAGAAGGGGAGATACAGAAGACACATGAAGACTTGGATAAGCTGACCATGGTTGAGCTGCTGCGAGGACCCGCACAACAGAAGGAGCAAAGATTAAAGAGGATTGAGGCCCCATGATATTTCAGAATAGCACCCTTGAGGGATGTTATTGGGAAGAATGAACAATACTTTCACATGCATACCACAATGAGGTGAGACTGCGGAATGCACCTTTATTACAAAGCTTTTCTCTGTATTACAGCTAAATTTCAATCCCCATCTAATATCCTGTTAAAATTAGCACATTAGTAGGTTTAGATTTTGTGTTGCATCTTAATATTCCTAGTTTTTGCATTTCATTTGTCTTTTTATCTGCTGTACCTGGCAGACTGCCTGGCACAGAAAATGTACTCAATCAAAACAGTCCTAAAAAGACACTAGGGCAGGCAGGAAAATCGCTTGAACCTGGGAGGCGGAGGTTGCAGTGATCCGAGACGGTGCCATTGCACTCCAGCCTGGGCGACAAGAGCAAAATTCAGTCAGAAAAAAAAAAAAAAAAAAAGACATAGTGTTTGTGTGTTTGTGGTTATTTTGAGTTTTTTTTCATGGTATTTCCATTACTCAATTTCCTGTGTGCTATTCTTGAGGCAGCTGTTCTTAGAACAACCACACATGTTAAAATCAATGCTGAATGTTAAAAAATACTGATGCCTAGATTTTCCTCATTTAATATTTTGATCTAATTGGTCTGAGATGTAAGCTGGACACCGGGGTTCACAAAAATTCCCAGGAGATACTAAAATACAGCCAAGACTGAGAACTACTGTCTACACTATCTTCCTTCTTACCAATTCTTTCTTCTGCTGTATCTAATCTACAATTTTACCCATTCATAGAGATTTTAATTTTAACAAGTGTCCTTTAAATTTCTAAGACATCTTTTATCATTTTTAATTGATCTTTCTATCTTGCTGTAGTGACATTTTCTTAGTTTCCACACATGCTTTTATACCTTTAATCATTTTAAATCTATTTTATGACTTTTACGGCTGATTATTTTACAGGAAATTCTTGGGAATCTACCTCTCCTACTTCGTGTGCATTGCCTCTTGCTTACTGAGCCTTGTTCTCTTGCATGTTTTTAATTTTGAATTGTAATCCTAACTTAAACAGAGTTCTATCTGGAAATCCTGACAGGAGAATCCAAGGAGTTCTGACTTGTCTTTAGCGAAATGCTCAGAAGTATCTCCATGGCCCTACAAAGCCTCTTTTATATACACTTCTGCTGCTCTGTGCTTCTAAATCACAGAATATTTGTACCTCCCCACTTCAAATCACTTTAATGTTTAAGGATAGGGTTTAAAATTTCCAGAAAAGCATTTTTTTCCCCTACAGCCAGCAAGGTTGTCCTTTGCCTTCTCATGTGGGTAAATGAATTTGTTAGCTCTCTTAATCAGTACCCGCTTCTTCCAGGCTGAAGTTTTCTCTTCCTAGTTCCACAGAAAGCTGAGAGCCCAATCCCCTGGTTTAATCATTGCCCTTACCTCACACCCTTTCAGGAAAGCCATATCTTAGTTCATGTTATTTGCCCTGTGGTTTACTTCTGCTACAAGATTTCACTTCTTTGTTGGTGCCTCAACTATGTATTGAAAATAATGTTCTGCTTACTTTATCTGGCATTTCTATTGGTTTGTCTCAAAGGTCTTTGCAGATGAGTCTGTCGTCTTGATCATCTCACCCTCATCCCATTTTTATCCCATCTTAACACATTGTGCATAACAGATGCTCAAACATGCTCTTTGATTTTGGTGTCCAGTCAGTCTCACTGCTCCTTCAGCCCCCACTATCTTGCTGAAGCCCTCAGTTACACGGAGAAGCATTCATCACCCTTCTACCGCCCTCCTGGCTTATTGACTTTCTTATTGAATTTCTTTTGCATGTATTCATGACACTTGGAATGCTATCAGACTTCCTCCTTGTTGTGTATAAAAGAATTTCTTGAAGTGCCACCTGTGCCAGGATGGTTACAGGCCACAGAATGATCACTTTAAAATAGTCATGGATTTTTAGTTTTAATAATTTTGATAAAAAAAAAAACTAACTTTTTTCACCAAAAGGTCTTTCATGAATGTGTTTTTTGTTTGGGGTGTGTGTGTGTGTGTGTGTGTGTGTGTGTGTGTGTGTGTTTTGAGACAGGGTCTTTCCACTCTGTTGTCCAGGCTGGAATGCAGTGGTGCAATTTCGGCTCACTGCTACCTCTGCATCCTGGGTTCAAGGAATTCTTGTGTCTCAGTCTCCAGAGTAGCTGGGACTACAGGCACATGCTACCAGGCCCTGCTAATTTTTGCGTGTTTAGTAGAGACGGGGTTTCACCATATTGGCCAGGCTGGTCTGGAACTCCTGACTTCAAACAATCTGCCTGCCTCTGCCTCTCAGAGTGCTGGGATTACAGGCATGTGCCATTGTGCCCAGCAAGTTATGTATTTTTAATTAAATGAGTTCTACAAAATATATGAGATTGCTGTTATTCTTTAATGTACTTATAGGGAAAGTCTGGCTGGTATCATATACTTTACATTACAAACTGAAGTAGAGGCTTGTGTATTTGCTACGTATTGAAATTTGGTTTGTTGGTGAGGATACTGCAAGGTATCCTTGGTGTGGAAGGTGTGGAAGGACTGTTCTTTATTGATTGCACACATCTTAAAGGGCAGAAAGTGGTTTACAATAGACATTGTAAAGGAGTTCTAGAAAGATAATAAAAATAGTAATCAAGAAAAAGAGATGGTTGCTCAAAAGTAATATTGTGGGAAAACAATAATAAAAATAACTGTAATATAATTGGAAATTAGTTTTTAAATTACATTGATTTACTTAGCTTTTCAAAAAACAAAGGAAATAAGAAATAATGAAAATAACATCCATCATCGGATTTCTCAGATTGCATGAAAATGTCCTTGCCCTTAGTTTAAAAACAAAAAATCAGTGTCTGTTGCATGTGATTAGCCAGGCTTGGTTTTGATTGTCTCCATTATGATCTTCTTGTAAGAGTGTAATGAGATGCAGTCCTGCACGTATGAAAACCCACCGCCTGTCACTGAGCCATCTGTCCACGACTTACAGGCATGAAAATACTGTCTGCAGTGAATAGAGAAAAATGGAAATTTATATTAGCATCATTCCTTTTTGTTCTTTGTTCATGATTGAAAGCCACTCAACATCTATTCATAGAGATTCAGACATTTAACAGGCAACCTATCTAACAACTTTAAAATGTATTCTAAAATTGAGGTCTATTTTGACATCTGGATGTTGGCCAATCTTTTTCCTGAACCAACTTTTTTTTTAGAAAGCCTTAAAAAATAGACTTTATTTTTTAGATCAATTTTAGGTTTATAGAAAAACTGAGCAGAAAGTACAGAGCTCCTGTACACTCCCTTCCCCCACCTCACTTTCCCCTGTTATTAACATCTTGAATTGGTGTGGTACATTTGTTACAATTCACAAATGAATATTAATACATTCTTATTAAATAACGTGCATAGTTTGCATTGGAGTTTACCCTTTATGTTGTACATTTCTATAGATCTTGCCAAATGTATAATGTGCCAAGTATTCCCTATTATAGTATCATACAGAATAGTTTAATTGTACTTCCAGACACCCTGTCTTTTACCTAGGTATCTTCCTGCCACAACCCCTGGGGATCACTGAGAGATTTTACTGTCTCTGTAGTTTTTCATTTTATAAATATTATAACATTGGAATCTTACAATACATTGTCTTTCAGACTTTTTTCATGTAGCAATATGTATTATACTAGTTTTTAATTACCTTTAATTTTGATTTTTTAAAAATTACTCACCAGTCACATCACTAAAGTCCATCAAGTTACAAAAAGGTCAGAAAAATATTGAAACAAGTTTCCAGAGTAAGATTTAAAAAGGTACTCAATGTGAAATAGCTCACTTTATAAACAGAGGTAATTAAGAAAGGAAAATAAAACAGGGTGATGGTGTGTGGTGGAAACAGATGTGGGCATACCTCTTTGAATTTTTGAGCCTCAGTTTCTTCATCTCTGAAGTGGGGATACTATTATGACATTCCAGGTTCTTCACAGTTGAACATCTTATGTGGTGATGTATATTGAAGGCACATAATGACAATGAAGAAAATAGAAGAAGTAGAGAAGAAAAGCCACAAGAAAGGATGAGAAAGAGGAAAACGACAGAAGAAGAGGAAAGATACAGAAGTAAGAGGAAGGAGGAAACTTTTCTGTGACCTAAAGTGAAAGTTGTTTCTGAGAACAGGGTTGCATCACTTCAGGATATGAGACTGTCTTGAAAAGTGTGATGTAGAAAAATATATACCTTTTAGAAAGTCTGGTAGCTATGGGAACGTAGGTGGTTTTTTGATAATCATTTCCTGAAATCAAAAGAACAGGCACAACATACAATGCCCATTTCTCTTCCTTAATGGTTTTGAAAATATATATAAAGAGAAAGAATTACACTAACCATTGTGGAAGAAAAATGATAATACAATATAATGATTATATTTTAGCTATTTTAACCCCAAACACTCCCTTTTTTCTGGTTTTCCATCAGTCTTATCTCTAAGTATGACATATCAAAGTAACTATTACAGTCTTTTTAAGTATGGTTGAATGTTAAAGATCAAGATTATATCACCTTGCTAATAAATATAAAACTAAGTAAGAATATGTTTCAACCTAAGAGACATCAAAAGGCAAATAATTGTTAGGCATTCGATACACCTAAATAATGCGTTTTACAAGAAAAATTGCTTCCTAGAGCTGACACAACTGATTTCATCTAGGCAGCCCCTAAGGTTTCCTAGTAGTAAGGATCCCTGGAAATCTTACTTGAAGAGAAGGGAAACTTTTTTTGGCATCTGTGGGCTGGTGTCCTTGTCCGCTCAAAAGTTATCTGATCTCTGCATATCCCAGGGGTATCGTTAGGGTGATAGCCTTTCCAGAAAAGATGCACCAACCACACTCTGCACACAGTGGACAAGAGTGACAGCTACACATTTTAAACTGTAAGTCTCTAGTTCCTAGAATTCCTGTCCCTGAATCTACAAAGCCCAGGGACACTTCGGTTGTTATTCTGTCTCTTCCTTCTCAAACCCCCGGGAGACCCTCAGATCATCCTTAGGCATGCCCACCTTCTCAGTGGTGGTGAACCAGTGTTTTATCTGAGAGTCTTCCAAAGCCTTCTAGTTCATGTTTATTTATGACACCCAGAGACCAGACCTAGTCTCCTTTTGTCTCTGAGGTGAACAGCCATACTGCAGCCTCATCTCTCTCTCTCTCTCTCTCTCTCTCATCAGGCTCTGTGGGGGCTGAGGCAGATGACGCTTCTTTGTGTTCTGGCGCTGTGCAAACACAGAGGAGTGCCTTTCAGATCCCCTCAGGACTGCTGTGCTTATAGGACTGATTGGCTGACAACTCCTAGCTGTTTGCTCCTCAGGATCCACCCGGCTAATGCTCAGAGCTGCCTCCAGGAAATGAGCAAGGGCCTCACTGCTGCCCAAAGCAACTCAGCTCTAATGGGCCAGCTTTCCTGCAGAGCAAACCCTTGGGCTGGCAGAGACTTTGTCAGCCTGCATCACAGCCAGCGGCTTCCCTGTTCCTGTCCCTTTTCTTCGGTGTGTCTCCTTAATGAGACTTTTGTCCTCCCAACATAGTCTAGCATTTATTTCCTGTGTCAGGTATCATCTACCTAATGAACAAAAGCAGTCCTTAACTGAAGAGGGCGAGACCCATGCTGGGACTCCAACATCATGATTAAATGACAGATGACTAGAAGGTAGAGACCAAGTCTCCCCCATGGCACACAAGGATTGCATATAATAACCTTTCAATAAAGGTTATTTTCATATATCTTGTGCTTCAGAATTCATCTTTGGCTACATCATTTTTGCTTTTTATTAACATAGCCATACTCCACTTCCCCTAAAGCATACGTATGTATGTGTTGGCCAGAAAGTCTACACTTTCTTTACTAATTGTGCTGATTAATAACCCCCATGCAAATTCAGGATAACCCTTTGACTGCTGCAATCTCCTGCCTTCACACAAGAAGGATGCCCCTTCTGTTCCTTATCCTTCCTTCCTTGGCGTGACTTAGTATCTCTGCAGCTCTTTTGGCAGGCTGTGCTGGTATGATATTTTCGAAGAAAAGGATCCACTTATTCAGATGGCTGCCTCCTTTATTTATTGTAATATTTTTTGGCAGCTATGGCAAATAGAGATTAGATGTGGGCTGCTTTTCCTTTGAACACAACTTGCTGAAACAGTAGGGGACGTGTCTCCCATATTCCGGGAGCATGTGCCATCTAATGAGTCGCATGGAATCCCTTAAATTTTCATTCACGAAAGGATTCCTTTGGGTAGGCTGCATATAATAAGGTGCCTTGCTGCAACATTATTAAATAGAAAGTTTCTTCATAGTGTCAGGAGGTTACTTTCTTGTAAAAGCTGTGTTGCTTCACTATTCATAAAGGACTATTGGGCAATAGATTTGGACATTTGGGGAATTAGCCTAACTTACTTCTTGAGCAAAATCTCCAGGTACTCAACATCCAGCTCTTTATTATCTGTCCACCAGTCACCTTTTGTATTCTCTGTCCTTTGGTATTTACCATGCCAGAAACTGCAAACTGGAAGAAACCAAGGACTGCTCTGATCACCTGATCCAGCAGTGTTGTTTTACCCTTTTTAGTTGACCTATCTTGACATTTAATTCTAAATCTCTCCTGCCTTTCCCAGTTTGACATTCTCTCTTTGGTTCTTCTTGCTCTTGAATCCTTTCACACCTTCTACCACCTAATGATAAGCTTTCCACAAAACCTTATGATGGCCATTATGAGGGTCCTTAAGATTGTATATTCAACAATGTGTGTGCAGGTACATTCTGCTGTGTGACTGAAGCACACAAAAAAACTGAAGAAGTGTACACATAGTACTGAAAGTAGACATTATTCAGAGTGGGTATATTGGGGGTGTCATATAGAACCCACTAGTCTCTAAAGCAGAGGTAAGTTGCCAGTGATGGCTTTGGTTTTCTTAAACCAAAGCTCTCCTTTAATAACCTGAAGCTGTCACTATTTTTGTGGAAACATATTCCTCACTCCTGCTATTTTCTTTGATGAAAGTTACTTCAAGAAATCTCTTGGCCCTTTTCTGCCACTTCACAACAGCCTCTTCAGAGGATGAGAAGTATTTGAATTTAGACTGAAAAACCGAAAATATGTAAATTAGCTCCCACTTCCTTTTTTCAGCCCAATACTAAACTCTGTCCTAGGAAGACGCCACTGAGAAGTCTGAGAAGCTTCATGGATAGAATAGTGTCTACATAGGGATTTGCTATTCGCAATCCCACTTGGCTAACATCCTGAAGTCTTGTTCTTCATTTGTAACAGCTGATTTATTTTTTAATTTTCTATTTTAGGCATCTAATTTCTAATTTTATTTTTATTTCATTTTTTCCAACGTCCTATTATGATAAATTTCAAATATACATCATTTTTTTAATGAATACCCGTATACCATTGACATTTTACTACACATGTCTTAACACATAACTGTCCATTTATCCATTTCTCTATACATCCATTGAGCCATTTTCGTTTGAGGCATTTCAATGTAATTCCTCAAAAAAGAAAATAATGCTACACTTTCTGCTAAGTACTTCAGCATGTATATCATTGCAGTTAATTTTTGTTTTGAGATTAAAGTAAATATTTCACAAAATTCACAAATGTTAAGTATACATATGTTGAGTTTTGACAAATGCGTACATTAAAGTAACTGAAACTACTATCAAGTTGTAGAGTATTACTATCATTTCAGAAAGTTGTCTAATCCCACTTCCCACAAAATCCTTACCCCATGCCTCAGAAGCAACTTCTGCCTTGATTTTTTCCATTATAGATTCCTTTTGCCTGTTCTAGAACTTCATGTAAATGGAAGTATACCCACAGGATGGACTCTTGTGTGTAAAGTTTCTTTCACTGAACATAATAGTTTTGAGACTTACCTATTTGACCATAGGTCAGTAGTTCATTGTATTGTTATGGATGATATGTATACCATTGTATGAATACAGCAGAGTTTATACATTCTCCTATTGGTGTACACTTAGGTTATTTCCAAATCAGGGCCATTACGAATAAATAGACTATAAACAATCTTGTGCAAGTCTTTTGGTGAACCTACATTTTCATTTATTTTGGGCAACCACATAGGATTTCCCAGTGATGGGTAGATAGAGTAGGTATAAGCTTAGTTATATTAGAAAATACCGGATCTTTATATAAACAACTAATACCATTTTATATTCCCACCAAAAATATAAAAGAATTTCAGTCAGTCCACATCCTCAGAAACAATCAGTATTATCAGTCTTTGTACTTTTAGACATTCTGTTGACTATGTAGAATTTCCCTGTGGTTTTAATTTGAGTGTATTTGATGACTATGGTGCTAAGAACTTTTTAATGAGTTTCTTAGCCGTTTGTATGTCATTTTGTGAATCTCTCTTCAATCGTTGGCCCATATCTATATCCTGAACACCAATACTTTGTCAGATATATGCTGTGATTATTTTCTCCATCCTACGCCTTGCCTATTAATTTTCTTAATGGTGTTTTTGATAAGTTTTTTTTCATTGTGTAAAACCTAGTTTTTCAATTTTTCTCTGATGATTGTTGCTAATTGTGATCTCAGGAATATTTGTCTACCCTCAAGTCATAAAGAAATCCTTCTCTGTTTTTTTTTCTAAAATTCTTATGGTTTTAGATTTTACATTCAAGACAATGTCCTATCTTTATTTACTTTCAGATGCAGTAAAAGTAGTAGATTAAGGTTCATTTTTTTCCACACATAGATATCCAATTATTTCAACATCACTTGCTAAAAATACTTTCCTTCTGTCTTTGGATTCCACTGGCATCTTAATTGAAAAATCAGAAAACTATGTAAGTGTATGTCTTTTTCTGGTCTCTCTATCCTGTTCCATTGATAAATTTGTCAATATTTATATCTGTATCACACTCGCTTGATCATTATAACTTAAAGTATTATAATCAGGCAGTGTAAATGTTAACATTTTTTCTTTTACAAGGTATTGTTTGGGATATCTATGTTATCTGCCTTTCTATGTATGTTTTAGAATTTTCACGTCTATTTCTACCAAAAAAAAAAAAAAATCACCTGCTGAAAAGAATGATTGTGATTGTGTTGATCCCGTAGATCAGTTTGGAAAGAAATGACACCTTAACAATATCAAGTCTTCTAATCAACAAACATGGTTTTTCTCTGCATTTATTTGGGATTTTCAAAATTTCTTCTATAAGTTTGTTTCAGTTCTTAATATAGAAATTTTGTATGTTCTCAGTGAAATATAA
Source organism: Plecturocebus donacophilus (assembly GCA_004027715.1). Lineage (NCBI taxonomy): Eukaryota > Metazoa > Chordata > Mammalia > Primates > Pitheciidae > Plecturocebus > Plecturocebus donacophilus. The sequence continues at coordinate 1,423 of PVKP010049934.1, read as the reverse complement.
TTTTAAAATGTTTAGTATTTTGATGCTATTGTATCGTAATTAATTTTATTGTTCTTTTTTGTTGCTAGTATAAAAATATATAATTGATTTTTGTACATTATCTAGGGTAAATTCATTTATTCATTTCTGAAGTAGTTTATAGATACCTTAGGATTTTACACATATACAATTAAGTTGCCTGCATCTAGAGACAAATACGTTTTTTGCTTTCTGATATTTATACTATCTATTTATTTGGGTTTTATTACTGGCTAGGCTTTCTTTGCATTGCTAGAGATGGTGGAAGTGTGGATCTTTGTTTTTTTCCCAAATTTAGGAGAAACATTATTTCATAATCATGATGCTGGCTATAGATTTTTAATAGCTATTATAGCAGATGGAGGAGATTTCCTTGTATTTCTTGTGTGCTGAGAGTTTTTATCAAAATTGAGTTTTGAATTTTGTCATATGGTTTTTCTGCATTGATTGGCAGAATCATATGGTTTTTATTTTTTGTGCTTTTGATATGGTAGCTGAAACTGATGCCATTGTTGCAGTGTTGAGAAACTCTACTTGGTCATGAAATATAAAATTTACATGTTAAACTACATGTATCTATGTTTAGGAGAGATATTTTAGTGGGTATCTGTAAATTTCTGTCGGGTTTTGGTGTGGATATTATGCTGATTTCATAAGATGATTTGGAAAGCATTCCTTCTGCCTATATGTTCTAAATAAATTAAGTTCTCTCTCAAATCTTAGATAGAATTCACTTCTGAAAACTTCTCAGTCTAGAATTTTATTACATAAAACTTTTGATAAGTTTAATTTTTTAATAGATGCAGAGATATTTTAGGTTTTCTTTTTTTTTAACTTATGTCAGTTTAATAAGTAGTATTCTTCAAGGAATTTGTTAATTTTTTCTAGACTTTCAAAATTATTGGCATGAAGTTCTTCATAATATTATGTTAAATAAAGGCAAATAAAGGTATACATCTCCTTGTGGCTAACTGGCTGCATTCCACAAATAATAAAATGTATGTTCACTATTATCCAGTTAGAAATATTTTCTTATTTCCTTTCTGATTTCTTCTATGACTTACTTTTAAGTTAAATGATATATATAATTTATCATTTAACTTAAAATATTATTTCTCCTGAATATCTTATTATGTATTTCTAATATAATTCCATCTTGCTAAGAGATTATGAGAGACTGGGTGATTTCAGTTATTCTAAATTCAGGTGGCATGTTTTGTGGTTCAGCATATGGTCTATATTGGTGAACATATCATGCACAGTTTAAAAATATATTTTGTAATTGTTGTTTAATGTTCTATAAATACCAAGGTACAGTAGTTAATAGCATTATGCAGATTACTTATATTTTATCTGATTTTTTTCTATTTTTTCTATCAATTGCCAAGATAAGGGAATTAAAGTC
>PVKP010049933.1:0-13679 GCA_004027715.1 Plecturocebus donacophilus | reverse complement strand
TGCTCTGACTTCCCAGAGCGCCAAACATCATCCAAAAGGAGACTCAGTCCCGTTTACTCCGCACCAAGAGCCGCCGAGCCGAGGCGCCGGCAAAAAAGCCGCGCCAGCCGAAAGGGTCACGCTGGCGACCCATGGGGCTCCTCCACTGGGAATGTCCTGGTCCGTGGGCAGCAAAAATTTATCGGTAAGTGTGGCGTCCACTGGCTCTCTGCGCTTTTACTGGGAGCTGCAATCCTGAGCTGCTACTGATCGGCCATCTTGGATCTCTCTCTCACATGCTGGTTTTTTTAGTAGTCTACCTCTATAGTAGAATAATTTATATTCCTTTGGGTAAATACCCAGTAATGGGATAGCTGAGTTACATGGTATTTCTGGTTCTCGTTCCTTGAGGAATTGCCACATTGTCTTCCACAATGGTTGAACTAATTTGCATTCCCACCAGCAATGTGAAAACATTCCTATTTCTCCATAGCCTCATCAGCATGTATTGTTTCTTGCCTTCTTAATAATCACCATTCTGACTGGTGTGGGATCGTATCTCATTGTGGTTTTGATTTGCATTTATCTGATGATCAGCAATATTGAACTTTTTTTAATATGTTTTTTGGTTGCATAAATGTCTTCTTTTGAGTGTCTGTTCATATTCTTTGCCCACTTTTTTGATGGGGTTGTTTTTTTTCTTGTAAATTTATTTCAGTTCCTTTTAGATTCTGGATATTAGACCTTTGTCAGATGGATAGATTGCAAAAAGTTTCTCCCATTCTGTAGGTTGCCTGTTCACTCTGATGATAGTTTCTTTTGCTGTGCAGAGCTCTTTAGTTTAATTAGCCACCATTTGTCTCTTTTGGCTTTTGCTGCAATTGCTTTTGGCATTTTGTCATGAAGTCTTTGCCCATGCCTATGTCCTAAATGGTATTGCCGAGATTTTATTCTAGGGGTCTTATGGTTTTGGGTTTTAAATTGAAGCCTTTGATCTATCTCAGTTTTTCTATAAAGTGTCAGGAAAGGGTCCAGTTTCAGTTTCTGCACATGGGCAGCCTGTTTTCCCCGCATCACTTGTTAAACAGGGAACCCATTCCCCATCGCTTGTTTTTGTCAGGTTTGTCAGAGATCAGATGGTTGTAGATGTGTGGTGTTATTTCTGATGTCTTTGTTCTTTTCCATTGGTCTATATCTCTGTTTTGTCCAGTACTGTGCTGTTTTGCTTACTGTAGCCTTGTAGTATAGTTTAAGTCACGTAGTGTGATGCCTCCAGCTTTGTTCTTTTTGCTTAGGATTGTCTTAGTTATATGGGCTCTTTTTTGGTTCCATATGAAATTTAATGTATTTTTTTCTAATTCTGTGAAGAATGTAAGTGTTAGTTTGATGAGAATAGCACTGAATCTATAAATTACTTTGGGCAGGATGACCATTTTCAAGATATTGATTCTTTCTATTCATGAGGATGGAATGCTTTTCCATTTGTCTATGTCTTCTCTCATTTCCTTGAGCAGTGGTTTATAGTACTCCTTGAAGAGGTCCTTCATGTCTCTTGTTAGCTATATTCCTAGGTATTTTATTCTCTTTGTATCAATTGTGAATGGGAGTTCATTCATGATTTGGCACTCTGTTTGTTGATTGTTGGTGTATAGGAGGAATGCTTGTGATGTTTGCACATTGATTTCGTATCCTGAGTCTTTGCTGAAGTTGCTTATCAGCTTAAAGAGTTTTTGGGCTGAGACAACAAGGTTTTCTAAATATAGAATCATGTCATCTCCAAACAGAGACAATTTGACTTCCTCTATTCCTATTTGAATGCCCTTTATTTCTTGTCTTGCTTGACTGCCCTATCCAGAACTTCCAATACTATGTTAAACAGGAGTGGCAAGAGAAGGCATCCTTCTCTTGCACCAGTTTTCAAAGGGAATGCTAACAGCTTTTGCCCATTCCATATGCCAATGGCTATGGGTTTGTCATAAATAGCTCTTATTATTTTGAAATATGTTCCATCAATACCTAGTTTATTGAGAGGTTTTAACATGAAGTGATGCTGAATTTTGTCAAAGGCCTTCTCTGCATCTATTGAGATAATCACGTGGTTTTTGTCATTGGTTCTGGTTATGTGATGGATTACATTTATTGATTTGTATATGTTGAACCAGCCTTGCATCCCAGGGATGAAGCTGAGTTGGTCGTGATGGATAAGCTGTTTGATATCCTGCTGGATTTGGTTTGCCAGTATTTTATTGAGGATTTTTCACATCAATGTTTATCAGGGATATTGGCCTGAAGTTTTCTTTTTTTGTTGTGTCTCTGTCAGGTTTTGATATTAGGATGATGCTGGCTTCGTAAAATGAGTTAGGGAGAAGTCTCTCCTTTTCAGTTGTTTGGAATCATTTAAGAAGAAATGGTACCAGCTCCTCTTTGTACTGCTGGTGTAATTCAGCTGTTAATCCATCTGGTCCTGGGCTTTTTTCTGTTGGTAGGCTATTAATTATTGCCTCAATTTCAGAACTTGTTATTGGTCTATTCAAGGATTCCACTTCTTCCTGGTTTAGTCTTGGAAGGGTGTATGTGTCCAGGAATTCATCCATTTCTTCTAGATTTTCTAGTTTATTTTCATGAAGGTGTTTACAGTATTCTCTGATGGTAGTTTGTATTTCTGTGGGGTCAGTGCTGACATCCTCTTTATCATTTTGTATTGTGTCTATATGATTCTTCTCTTTTTTCTTCTTCGTCTAGCTAGTTGTCTATTTTTATTTTTATTTTTTTCAAAAAACCAGCTCCTGTGTTAATTGATTTTTTGAAGGGTTTATCGTGTCTCTATCTTTTTCAGTTCTGCTCTGATCTTAGTTATTTCTTGTCTTCTGCTAGCTTTTAAATTTTTTTGCTCTTACTTCTCTAGTTCTTTTAAGTGTGATGTTAGGATGTCAGTTTGAGATTTTTCAGCTTTCTGGTGTGGGCATTTAGTACTATAAATTCCCCTTTTAACGTTGCTTAGCTGTGTCCCCAGAGATGCTGGTGCGTTGTCTCTTTGTTCTTACTGGTTTCAAAGAACTTCTTGATTTCTGCCTTAATTACATTATTTACCCAGGAGTCATTCAGGCACAGGTTGTTCAATGTAGCTGTGTGGTTTTGAGTGAGTTTCTTAATCCTGCATTCTAATTTGATTGCACTGTGGTCTAAGAGACTGTTGAGGTTCTGAGTTCTAATTTGATTGCACTGTGGTCATGAAAAACATGCTGAGGAATGTTTTATTTTTAATTATGTCGTCAATTTTAGAATAAATGCCATATGGCACTGAGAATAATTTATACTGTGTTGATTTTGGGTGGAAAGTTCTGTAGGTGTCTATTAGGTCCACTTGATCCGTAGCTGAGTTTAAGTCCTGAATATCCTTGTTAATTTTTTGTGTCATTGAACTGTCTAATATTGGCAGTGGAGTGTTTAAGTCTCCCACTGTTATTGTGTGGGAGTCTGTCTCTGTAGGCCTCTAAGAATTTGTTTTATAAATCTGGGTGCTCCTGTATTGGGTGTATATATATTTAGGATATTAGCTCTTCTTGTTGAATTGATCCCTTTACCATTATGTAATGTACTTCTTTGTCATTTTCGATTTTGTTGCTTTAAAGTCTGTTTTATCAGGGACTATGATTGCAACCCCTGCTTTTTTTTTTTTTCTTCCATTTGCTTGGTAAATTTTTCTCTGTCCCTTTATTTTGAGCTTACATGTGTCTTTGCAGGTAAGATGGGTCTCCTGCATACAGCACACTGATGGGTCTTGACACTTTATCCAATTTGCCAGTCGGTGTCTTTTAATTGGGGCTTTAGCCCATTTACATGTAAGACTAATAGTGTTATGTGTGAATTTCATCCTTTCATCATGATGCTAGCTGTTATTTTGCACATTAGTTGATGCTGTTTCTTCATAGTGTCATTGTTATATTTTGGTGTGTTTTTGCAGTGGCTGGTACCAGTTTTTCCTTTCCATATTTAGCACTTCCTTCAGGAGCTTTTGCAAGGCAGGCCTGGTGGTGATGAAATCCCTTAGGATTTGCTTGTCTGGAAAGGATTTTATTTCTCTTTCACTTACGATGCTTAGTTTGGCTGGATACAAATTTCTGGGTTGAAAATTTTTTTCTTTAAGAATGTTGAATATTGGTCCCCACTTTATTCTTACTTGTGGCGTTTCTGCTGAGAGATCTGCTATTAGTCTAATGGGCTTCCCTTTGTAGGTAATCTGACCTTTTTTCCTTCATTTCAACCTTGGAGAATCTGATGATTATGTGTCTTGAGATTGCTCTTCTTGAGGAGTGTCTTAGTGGTGTTCTCTGTATTTCCTGAATTTGAATATTGACCTGTCTTGCTAGATTGGGGAAGTTCTCCTGGATAACATCCTGAAGTGTGTTTTCTAACTTGGTTTCATTATCACCATCATTTTTAGGTACTCCAATCAATCATAGGTTTGGTCTTTTTACATAGTCCCATATTTCTCAGAGGTTTTGTTCATCCCTTTTCATTCTTTTTGCTCTAATCTTGTCTACATGCCTTATTTCATAGGTCTTCAAACTCTGATATCCTTTCTTCTGTTTCATCAGTTTGGCTACTGATACTTGTGTCTGTTTCACAAAGTTCTCATGCTGTGTTTTTCAGCTTCATCAGGTCATTTATGTTCCCCTTTAAACTTGTTATTCTACTTAGCAGCTCTTGTAACCTTTTATCAAGATTCTTAGCTTCTTTGCACTGGATTAGAACATACTCCTTTAACTCACCCACCTTCTAAATCCTACTTCTGTCAATTCATCCATCTCATTCTCCATCCAGTTCTGTGCCCTTGCTGGAGAGGTGTTGCAATCATTTGGAGGAGAAGAGGCATTCTGGCATTTGGAATTTTCTGCATTTTTGTGCTGATTTTTCCTCATCTGTGTGGATTTACCTACCTTTGATCTTTGAGGCTGACAACCTTTTTTTTGTTTGTTTGTTTGTTTGTTTTGGTGGGGTGGTCTTTTTTGTTGATGGTTGTTGCTGTTTATTAGGTTTTGGGGGGGGTTGTTTGTTTTTTTTAACAGCCAAGCCCCTCTTTTACAGGTCTGCTGCAGTTTGCACCAACCTGCTCCATGGGACATACATGGATTATTTTCCCAGTACTGACACTGGTGCCCACAATACCACCTGCAAGTCAGCAGAGCAAAGCTCAGTAGGAAAAACATCAACTCTCCTGCAGGACTGTCTACACCCAGAGTGGAAATCACAGCCTTGCCCCACTGGTCCTTTGTTCTGGCCAACTGCCCTTGTAGCTGTGCCATTCCCTGACCATGCTCCATCCCCCACATGCTCTCCCGTAAAGGAAGCTCTGGACACTCAGAAATGGCTTGAAGAGAACTGAACGGTGTTCCTCTGGGATGTCATTTGAGTCAAGTGCATCAGCAGCCCAGAAGGATCTCCCTCCTCACTACAGCCCCCAAGCTAGTTACACCAGATTTTTACAAGATGAACTACTGATTTACTGTCCACTGCCTCAAGTCAGTTTCTTGGAAATGAACACCAGAGGCTGAGAGCAGGAGGGCTCATTCTATGAATATGTGCAGGGGAAAGCCTGCCTTGCAGCTCATGAAAATTCTAATCTTCCACCGATTTCACAGAAGGAAGAAGCACATGGAGCATGACTTCCCCTTTGTTCAAACCCTGCAGGGAACACAGCTCGCCAGGGTCTTTCCCAGCACTGAACCCATGGCCACACCAGGCTCTGCTCCAAACAGAGCTTCTTGCCATGGTTCAGGAGACCACAGTCCTTCTCCCCTACAGTAGGGTACCCTTGGCTTCTGCTCAGGGAGCTGCAGGGGGAGTCAGGCTATAGATTCCCCACTAAGAAGCTTCTCGTCTGCTTCTCATTCATCTCTTCTGGTGAGTGATGTCTTTGGTGTGCTTGACATCCAGAGCAGAGCAGTTTTTAAACCCACCACTTCTATATGATAGTTATTTCCAGTAATAAGCAACTACACATCTACAAAAATAAAGACAGTATAGTTGGCACAGGGCATCATACATATCAGTGGAACAAAATTTTCCAGAAATAGACTATGCCTATATGATTAATTGATTTTTACAGAGGTGCCAAGATAATGCAATAGGGAAAACATAGTCTCTTCAAATTGTGCTGGAAGAAGTGAAGAATCATATGCATAAAAAAGACTTCAACCCTCACCTTCCGTCACATGCAAAACTTAACCTTAAAATGAATCATAAACTAAATGCAGAAGCTAAAACTACAAAACTTCCAGAAGAAAACATGAGGAAAAATATTTTATGACCTTGGGTTGAAACGTAAGTTGTTGCTAGAATACCAAAAGTGACTCATAAAAGAAGAAAATGATAAACTGGACTTGATAAAAAATGAAAACCTGTTGTTTTTCGAGGAGACACTATTAAGAAAATCAAAACCCACACACTGAGAGAAAATATTTGCTGACAAAGGCCTGCATATCTGATAAAGGCATTGTATCTGAATATATCTAAAGAACTCTCAAAACTCAATAATAAGAAAACAACAGCCTAACTTAGAAAGATGGGAAAATATTTGAGCAGACACCTCACTTAGGAAAGCTATGGGTGATCAGAGGCTCCCCATCACTAGGCAAGAGGAAAATGCAAATAAGCCCTCACCTCACACTAAAATGATTAAAATTAAGAGTACTGACAATGGGCTGGGTGCAGTGGCCCATGCTTGTAATCATAACACTTTAGGAGGCTGAGGCAGGAGGATTCCCTGAGCACAGAAGTTCAAGACCGTCCTAGGAAACATAGCAAGACCTCATCTCTAAAAATAAATTTTTTAATTAAAAAAAAAATAGCCAGGAGTGGGAGCGTATGACTTTAGTCTCAGCTACTCAGGTGGCTGGCGCAGGAGGGTTGCTTAAGCCCAGAAGGTTGAGGCTGCAGTGGGCTGATTGGACCACAGCATTCCAGCCTGGGTGACAAAGAGGGACCCCACATTACATATATATATATATGTAATTTGAAAAGTCGGCTTCATCCCTGGGATGCAAAGCAGGTTCAACATACACAAATCTATAAATGTAATCCATCACATAAACAGAACCAAAGACAAAAACCACATGGTTATCTCAATAGATGCAGAGAAGGCCTTCAACAAAATTCAACAGCACTTTATGCTAAAAATTCTCAATGAACTAGGTATGAATGGAACATATCTCAAAATAATAAGAGCTATTTATGACAGACTCACAGCCAATATATATATTCCAGCAAAAACTGGAAGCATTCCCTTCGAAAACTGGCATTAGACAAGGATGCCCTCTCTCACCACTTCTATTCAACATAGTATTGGAAGTTCTGGCCAGAGCAATCAGGCAAGAGAAAGAAATAAAGGGTATTCAATTAGGAAAAGAGGAAGTCAAATTGTTTCTATTTGCAGATGATATGATTGTATATTTAGCAAACTAACACAAGAACAGAAAACCAAACACCGCATGTTCTCACTCATAAGTGGGTGCTGAACAATGAGAACACATGGACACAGGAGGGGAACATCACACACTGAGACTGTTGGGGTGTGGGGAGCTAGGGGAGGGATAGCATTAGGAGAAATACCTAATGTAGATGACGGGGTGATGGATGCAGCAAACCACCATGGCACATGTACACCTATGTAACAAAACTGCATGTTCTGCACATGTACCCCAGAACTTAAAGTATAATTTAAAAAAGAAAGTTTTGGGAACCAATTTACTATTATAGTTTCTTTAAAGTTCCACAAAGCTTTTATAAGTTAATTAAATGGTTGGCTCAACCACTGGTTCATGTTTCCAGCAGATGAGGTGGTTTTATGTAGGGAGGGAAACAGTTGTGCAAATGCAAACTTGGTAACAAGAATTGTACTTGAAAATGATACCTTATCAGGAACATCTGAGTTCTCTATTTGAATTATCAATTGAATAAACCTACCTTGCATTTAAAAAGAAAAAAAGAAAGAGTTTAATTAATGCAAGGCCAGCCATACAGGATAACTCGAGTGTTCACACAGTCTCCTAGAAGGCTCAGAGGTTATGGTTTTTCAAGGATTTTTTGGTGGGCCAGGGTCTAGGGAATGTGTGCTGCTGACTGGCTGGGGATAAAATCATAGAACTGTGTGAAAACAGTTCTTGTGCACTGAGTCCACCTCTTTGGAGGTTGGGCACAAGACCAGTTAAGTTACAAGCCTCAGGTCTAGGTACCATCACCTAGTCACCAGAAATGCAGAAGTCTGGGGGGAAAAAAATCTCAAAAGGCCAATCTTGGGTTCTACAATGATAATGTCATCTACAGAAGAACTGGAGAAGTTGCACATCTTGTGACTTCTGTAACAATGTCTAGTACTGGCTAACTACACTGCATCTTAGCAGAATTCAGCCTCTCTTAAAATCCTAACCTTGTGGCCTTTTATTAGTTTTACAAAAGTAGCTTAGTTTGGGGGAAGAGCTATTATCATCCTTGCTTTAAACTATAAACTGCATATACAGATTAAACTATAAACTAAAATTAAAATTTTAGCTAAACTATAAGCTAAATTCCTCCCAAAGTTAGCTTGGCCTACGCCAAGGAATGACCAAAGACAGCTTGGAGTTAGAAGCAAGATGGAGTCCACTCTGTCAGATTTCTGTCACTGTCATGATTTTGCAAATGCGGTTTCACATATATTTACCATACAACCTTAGGTGCTAATTCAAGAAAAATCATCAAATTGTGCATCTAAAAAGGGTGAATTTTAATCTGTGCAAACCTCAAACAACTTGACTTTAAAAGTGAACTGTCATGTGATAATCAGTAATAACCATTGTTTTCTTGGTTTGCTCTTTAAATTTAAAATGATTAACAATTTTAATGGAAGCAGAAATTTCTGCTAATGTTATTGATCAAATCCAACAAAGTATTTCCTGCAAAAAAAAAAAAAAAAACTTTTGTCCGAGGAATGCAAGTTCTTTTAAATTGTCAGATCTAGAGAGAGATTAAAATGAGACAAACATTGCATCCTACCCTACTTTAAACTATGTGATCATCTCCTAAAACTGCTTCCTATTGACACAAGTAGCTGTAAATTAACTATATAATGCCATATCAGACACCATTACCCACACCCTACAGCTTAACAATGTATGACCCATCACTAATCAATGTTATTTCTGTAAACCAGTGAGAATCCCTGACAAACAACTTTGTATCACTCACTCCCTATCCCCTGCTACTTTTTTTGCCTTTAAAGACCTGCTTGTAACAAAGGCCAAATGGAGCTCAGAGCCACGGTTTTTGAGTCTGAGTGTTTTAGGCAGCTGTCCTCATCTTGGCTCAAGTAGATTCATTAAATTATATTTTGTGTTTCAGTCTCCTCCTTTTAGCTTGACATAAGAAGTAAAATTTGCTCTTACCAAAATAATAATAATAATAATAAAAGGAAATGAAAACCTCAAAAGTCATTCTCTATTCACTGTTTTAAAATTTAATCATAAAATAAAACTGATCACATAGAATGACAGAATTAAGTAACTTAAGTTCTCTTCATTGCCTTTATAGATACTTTGCAATCATGTTTTATTTAGAATTGAAACCACCTCTGCAAAGATTATGATAGTGACAGAAATCTAGCATGGCCAACTCCATCTTGCTTCTAGCCTCACGGGCTGGCTGTCTTCATTCATTCCTGGGTATGAGTCTAGCTAACCATGAGAGGAATTTGGTTTATGATTTAACTTGGAGCCAGGGATAAAATCCCTCCCCAAACTAACTCCCTTCTGGCTCAGGGACTGAAAACTAATAAAAGGCAATGTGATATTAGCATCACAGGAGAGGCCTGAATTCTGCTAAAATGTCAGCATCGTTCCTATAATCCCTTGCAGCTCAGGAGTCATGTGGCCAGAGGTGAGATTTATGATTTCCCCAATTGCTCCTATAGGTAACATTACTATCATAGAACCTAAGATTGGCCTTTCAAGATGTTTTTCAGATATTTGCATTCTGGCAACTGACTGATCCCATCTGGACCCATGACTCAACTCGTCCTGTGGCCCCACCCAGAGGCAGACTCAGTGCATGAGGACCGTTTTCCACATCCCTATTAATTAATCCGCAGCTAGTCAGCAGTACTCATTTCCCAGTCCCCTGCCTACCAAGTTATCCATAAAAACCCTAGCCTCTGAGTTTTCAGGGAGTCTGATTCCAGAGATGACTCCAGTCCTCTCTCTCAGAGGTCTTGCATTAATTAAACTCTTCCTCTACTGCAATACCATGGCCTCAGTGAATTGGTTTTGGGTTTTGTCTGTGCAGTGGGCAGGAAGAACCCATTGGATGACTACAGAACCAACAGTATAAACACAGGAATGTGGAGGACCACAGGGTTTGAAGCCATTCATTGCAAAGACACACCTGAGTCAAGCTCAAATAATTCTGCATGGCTGTGAGTGGACCCTCAAAACAAAACAAGATGGCTAAATCTAGGTGTGCCGGGGGCTGCCTCCGTAGGTTAGAGTTCTCCAATTAACTGTCCTGTAGAAAATAATTTTTTTAAAGAATAAGTAATAAATGTCTGCTGATTTAAAGCTGACATATACTATACAAACTGACAACAAAAGTGAGTGGTTGAGGCATAAGTCTCAAATTATCAAGGCTTTTTGAGCTCGTTGGTGGATATGCCCAAGAGAAAGTCAAGTCACAGAAGCATCTGTGGCTTTTTATCCAAATAAGTTGTTAGGGGCTTTCTTATATATACATTTTCCTTAAAAAGGAGGGGTGCAGCAATGAGAGATAATTATATATTTGTGAGACTTGAGTTAATGCCCAGTAAATCTACATTTTACGTAAGATAAGGTGAACATTTGAAGAAAAGGGGAATGGAGGAAGAGGAGGTCTTGGGGAGGGGTGAAGGAACAGTGAGCTTAATAACATGCTTTTGTCTTTGCTCTGTACCTGGAAAGATCAGCCAGTAGTCTTTCGAAAGGCCATCTTCTTAGGGAAGAAGACCTCATGGCTGTTCATAAGAGAGGGATTCAGTGAGTTTACATCGGATCTCCCATCCCATCATGACTGTTGACTGTGAATTCAGCTTCCAAGGTTCCCCTGGGGTTCCACTGGCCAAGAGAGGATCCATTCAGCCAGTTGGAAGAGCTTAGAATTTCTTTAGTTCTCAATACACATATAACATATAATATAACATATACATGTATGTATGTATATATAATTGAAACTCAACAATAATCAAAGCAATTGTTTAGAGCTTAGACCAAAAGAGGTTTTTTTTCAGGAAGCAATATTTTATCACTGACACTGTTTAGTATTGCCAGTGCACAGTTATAATAACAAGCAGAGAGGTGTCAGACAGTTTTATTATTGTTGTAAAATTCTCTACAGGCAAGGCCTTTGCTGCCTGCACTGGAGGTCCCTCCTTGGGGCACCGGTGTCAGTTTCACTGTGACCCACAGCATGGGCACTGACTTGCCCCCTGCCAAGACCCAGGTCCCAGCTTGTTGGATGCTCCCTGCTTCTGCCAAGAACCCTCCTGACTTCCCAGCACTGATGTCCCCATCTCCCTTTGCACCATTTGTTGGGTGTGTGTAACAAGACCAAGTCACAGAGCCTTCAACATCCTTCTGTGGTAACCTGTCAATGAGAGATACAAAACAGACATGCCTGTTGATTACTCCAGTAACAGATCTCTCTGATGAAAGGATTTCAGAAGCCAACAGAGCTCCAGCAGGTGGTCTGCCTAGGTGGGAATTCCTCACAGCCTCTCAGTGTCACAAGCACCCATATGTGCATGCACTCTATAAAACTGACATGGTAGCTTTCACCGATTTGCTAGGAAGCCATAGGGAGTCAGAAAGCTGGTCTGGTTACTGTGCCCCTTGAATAAGATACGAAGCCTCTGGACAAATCACATCCCATCTCTGGGTCTCAGTCTCCTCATCTGTAAAATTGGAGGAGCAGACCAGGAGGTCTTTGAGAGACTTCCATGCCCCAGGGTTAAATGTCTTGCCCTATCGGTTACTCTGAGCTATCTAAGCCAAAACCCCTAAGTGAAAATGGGGGAAACTGCCCTGTAGTTAACTTATCTGCTCATTTTCACAAATAATTGTTTTTACTCAACTGACTGAAAGTATTTGCTGTCTGGTACTTTTAAATCATGACAATTTTAGACATATTGAAATTACCTTTGCAAAATATTGACAGTGAGAAATACCTGACATGACTCCATGTTGCTTCTAACTCCAAACTGTCCTTGGTCATTCCTTGGCATAGGCCAAGCTAAGTTTGGAAGGAATTTAGTTTACAGTTTACCCTTAAAGCAAGGATGATAATCGTCCTTCCCAAAACTAAACCACCTTTGTAAAACTAATGAAAGGCCACAGTTAGGGTTATGAGAGGGATTAAGATACAGGTGTAGTTAACTGATACCACCCATTGTTCTGAAGGTCACAAGATTTGCAACCTGCAGATAACGTCACTACTGTAGAACTTGGGATTGGTCTTTTGAGATATTTTTCCAATTTTTGCATTCTGGCAACTAACTGACCCTACCCAGAGGTGGACTCGTGACTCATGACCCAATCAGTCCTGTGGTCCCCACCCAGAGGCAGACTCAGTCCAGGAGGACCGTTTTTCATCCCCTATGATTGCATCCAGCCAATCAGCAGCACGCACTCCCTCGCCCCCTGCCCACCAAAGCATCCTTGAAAACCCCCAGTTTCTGAGCCTTCAACGAGACTGATTTGACTAAAACCTTCACCTTCCATTTGGCTGGCCTGGCATTCTTGAAGCTCTTCTTTTCTTCAATACCATGGTCTCAGTGAACTGGTTTGGTTTGTGCTGTGGCAGGAAGCACCTGTCAGGTGATCACAGTGACACAGGAGAGAGGACAGCCCAGCCTCTGAAGGAGGAGATGCTTGAGATTGTTGTGCTTACTAATCAAAAATTAAAGAAAATGAGCTTAAAGGACGGAGCAGGCCTGGAGCAGCGTTCCCGGGCCCTCTGAGCCACTTTCTCCATATCTGCTCCCTTCCCACAGCTGGTCTTTAAACCTGCAGAGCGAGTCCCGCCCTCCATGGCCTCCTGGGCTCTGTGAAGACCTCTCCAGAATCCGTCCTTGCCTGCTGCCTGGGGCCAGACGTCCCTAAAGCGCCCCCCGCCCCCCGCTCGGGGCTGTGAAGATGGCAGCTGAGGAGGGGCCGCCCCACCCTGAGGAGTGGGAGCGAGTGGGTGTCATCCTCAGGCTAGTCGGGGGTGGGGGCTGTCATTATCACACCCTCACCTTCAGACGGAAGATAAAGGATCACCCCCACCATAGGGGGCGAAAGGGCCCCTGCAGCCCTGGGTGCTGAATCCCTTGTCCATGTTCCAGGCACAGAGGAGGATGAGGTGAGGGACGCCGCGGAGGAGCGGAGGTCCCAGGGAAGAGGGCACAGGCGCAGACCGGGGCGCCCCTCGAACTTTCTTCCGTCCGCGTGTGGCCTGCCCTCCACATCTCGCCTTCCCAGGGCCTCAGGGGTCAGAGGGTACATGGTGTGCGCCCATTCACAGCTTTTCAGCCTGCTAACCCTCCATCAGGAGCTATTCCTTGTCAACAGAAAGCAGCCTTGCCTCCTGCGAAGCTGGAAAGATGCTCCAGGTCAGCGCCGGCGCCGTCATGGCGCTGCAGGTCCGCGCCCCGCCCCGCC
>PVKP010049932.1:0-13678 GCA_004027715.1 Plecturocebus donacophilus | reverse complement strand
CATTCTGATTTCGGGTGTTCTCAGCCTTTTTGCACTGGTTTCTTCCCATTTTTGTGGATTTATCCACCTGTCGTCTTTGTAATTGCCGACTTTCAGATTGGGTCTCTGAGTGGACGTTCGGCTTGTTGGTGATGAAGTTTTTTCTGTTTCTTAGTTTTCCTTCGGGGGGCGCCCCTTCCCTACAGAGCTGGGCCTTCCCGGGTTCAGCTGTGCTCGCTCTCAGTCCTCAGCGCTTCCAATTGCTGTTCTCTTTGTGGGGATGGGATCAGCGGAGCCTTTGGGCACCAAGTCCCGTATACTCCGCACTGAGAAGTACCGCGCCGGCCAAAAGAGTCGCGCTGGTGACCCGGGTGGCTCCTTCGCCGGGAATCTCGCAGTCTGTGGGCATCAGAAATTCGTCTGCAATTGCAGCGTCCACTCGCTCTCTGTGCTTTCACTGGGAGCTACAATCCTGAGCCGCTGCTACGCGGCCATCTTGGATCTCTCTCCCTGGCGGGGTTGCTTTTAAAGGGCGGGCTAGGTGCCGAGTGCGGTCTGGTGTTGAGTGCAGATTTGGGTGCCCGGTGCAGGAGTGGGCGTTGGGGAAGCTATGCGGTGGGGCTAGATGCTGAGTGCAGGGCTTGGTGCCCAGCGCGGAGTGGTGACTAGTTTCTGGGTGCGGAGAGAGATGGGTGTGTCCGAGCTCCCGGCTCCCGGCAAGGCAGCCAGCCTTACGATTTTATTCTGACAAAAGAAGCAAACACAAGGTAGGAAAAAGCTATATGCATGTAAGAGAAAAACCTAAATAAACCCATAGGTGAAACACTATTAAGGAACTGATGTGAGTTATCAGTTCATAGACTAAAGCATATGTACTTGAGAATGAGAAATGGCAGAATACTGGGGGTTAGGGGAATGCCTCATTTGTCCAGTTAATATGTCCAGTGATCATATTTGTATAAATTAGTACCCAGATCTGCTAAGTCATGGTAGTTTAAAAGGAAAACACTATGCTTATGAAGTTTGTTAAATATTTAAAGTCTTTTTTACTCTATGGAAGACAAAGCTCTAGCAATCTAATTCTCTTTAATTCTGTATTCAAATCTTCACATAAAAAACTCTGAAGTCTGATAAAATTGTAAAATATAAATAGTGTCTACTAATTTAAGCAGAATAAAACTGGAAATAAAATAAAATCTTCTCCACAACAGTGCCACAGGGAGAAAGAAACACAGTGTGAAGGCAAGAGAAATTACAGATAGTAATTTTTAGTGGAAATATGAAAAGCTGAAATAGAGCTGAGAAACAGTATAGCAACTGAAAATTACTTATTAAAATAATAAGATTAAATAAGATACTGATGGAAATCTACGTCTGAATTCTGTTCTCATATACTTAGTCTATGAACTGAAGGAATTTTTCTCTTTCAAAAAAAGTACAGCTTCTGTTGACTGAGTGACCCTTCATAGCAAGCACAGAGCCTCAGGCATTTCTGAGAATTGCTAATCCTCCTGCAAAGCATACTTTGAAACCTTATTTTCCCAGCCTGTCCCTCACAGACCCTTCACTTCTCCTGATTCCATCCTCCTTTTATGCTCATGTAGATTTCCACTTTCCTTTCCTTCAAAGATTCCTGCTTGACAGATATTCTGAGGAATAGCTCCAATGCCGCCTCCAATTCTAAGACTCTCTTGAGCCTCCCAGAGCAAAGGGGCTCTCCCTTCCTCTGACTCCATCTAGATAGTTTCTAGTCTTCAGGGACGTATTTCTTTTTTCTAGCGTGTTTCTTCACGCATATCATTTTTTCCCTGCTACCAGATTCTCAGTTGGTTTTTTGTTTTGGTTTTGGTTTTGGTTTTTTGAGACGGTGTCTCACAATGTCGCCCAGGCTGGAGTGCAGGGGTGCAACCCCAGCTCACCGCAACCTCCGCCTCCCGGGTTCAAGCGATTCTCCTGCCCCAGCCTCCTGAGTAGCCGGGACGACAGGCCACCACGCCCGGATGTTGTTTATATGTTTAGTAGAGACGGGGTTTCATCATGTTGGTCAGACTGGTCTCAAACTCCTGACCTTGTGATCCTCCCACCTCAGCCTCCCAAAGTGCTGGGATTACAGGTGTGAGCCACCGCACCCAGCCCAGACTCTAAGATTTTTAAAGGGAAAACAAGTGATGAATTTCTGCTGTGTGTAAATGTCTGTTGCACATCCACAGGAAATATTTAATAGATAAATGTGAGGGAATGGGCTTTAACATTCCCGTGTTTTCTGACCGGAGCCGCCCCACTCTGACCAGCGTTAATCACGGTTAACCATGCTGCTCGGGAGGTGGGGCTGGCTGGGCCTCATTCCAGGATTTTATACCGACTGCCGTGTGAGCTCGAGCAGAGATCTCACTTCACATCTCTGCCTCGATGTCTTCACCTGTCAAATGGGGATCATAATACAGGGCTTTCATCGGGAATAAATAGGTTAATGTATCCCTTTGCTAGGGTTGCCATAGTCAAGTACCATCAACAATGTGGCTCAAACAACAGAAATGAACTCCGGCCTATCTGGAAGCTGGGATTCCAGGATACAGATGTGGGCAAATTTGGTTTCCTCTGCCTCCTCAGCTTGGCTTAACACACGGCCTTCTTCTCACTGCATCCTCACACGGTCTTTTCTGCGTGTGTGCACATCCCTGGAGTCTCTCTGTATGTAGAAATTTCCTGTATTTACGAGGACAGCAGTGACATTGGATTAAGGTTCACCCTTATGGCCTCATTTTATCTGAATCACTTCTTTAAAGGCTTATGTATACTCCGAGGTACAGGGGTCTAGGCTTCAACATTTGAATTTTGAAGGGAGACAGTTCAGCCCATAGCATCCATGTAAAGCACAAAACCCAGTACCTGGTGCATGATACCCACTCAGTGAGCTTGGAGGTGGTGGTATTTCCCCCACTTCAGCCTCATTTCCTTTGGCTTCTGATAATTTTTGGTCATCTCCATCTACTTTTATCAATGGATAGCTCCTTTTTGTTATATTCTAAAATAATTTCAAATAAACTCCTAGGGGCGGCTATCCTATGCCAATTTACCTTAAAAACAACTTGCTATCTGCTAATCTGACAATTATAAATATTTCATTATTTTATCATGTGTATATGGAGTTTTAACTTTCGAGGAATCTCCCATTTTCTCTACTCTGCTTATTAAAAGCGTACTGCATGTTACTTAAGTTGCAAAGCGTTTGCCATTGCCATAGGGTTATTCAAAAGACAGGAGTAATTGAAATACGAGAGATTTAAGTAGTTTCATAGAAATATGTATCAAGTTTCAAATATATTACATGCACAGTATATTGTATGAGAAACATTGTTACTGATACGAGATAATAGTGAAATACTGAAAGTTATATTACGTGAAAGACTATATGAAGAAGAATTTGTCACTCAGGGAAGTTTCAGATGGCACAAAAAATGAAAAAATCAATTCATAGGTATATTATAATCTAGAAGCATTTTCATAGAATCCCCTCAAGTTAATAATATCAGTGTCCAATGACTGAGTTTGAATGTACAGAGAGAAAAAGCAGCCTCCGCTGGTAGCTTTTTACAGTTACATGCAGTAGTAGAATACTTTAGCTTTGAAGTTTTAAATCAGCTACCACTTATTCATCTTTTCAGCATACTGTATTAGACAATATAAATCTTATGTTTTTATTCTGAATAACTAGCTTAGCCGTGGTTAAGCAAGGGGGAAACAACTTAATCATGAAAATAATCTGACCAGGAAGAGAAAATCACTCCATCTTCAGAGATTTAACTACCCACTCTCCATTCTTAAGGAAAATTGAATTAAGGACATTTCCTTAGAACACATTTGGAACTTAAGGAGCTCAAACTTTTATAACTTGAAGCAGAAATATGTGCTTTTTCAGAAGTTTCAGCTTTCTAGTCTTCAGTGGAGCAGTCTTGGTAGAAATTGGATGCACACATCATGAAACAGTAAAAACCTTTCCCACCGAAAGGAACAAAATGATTCTAAACAAAATATTGAACTGCCGGAGTAGTAGAAGGCATGGGAAATCTGATGAGATTTCTAAGAAGTGTGATTTGCCTCGTTGCAGATCCTCTGAAATTAAATGTGAACAATGTCTTAATTTGCATTAAAACTGCTTAACCAATCCACTGATGCTTCTGAGCACAATGTTGTGTAGCCAAGCTTTATGAATTCCAAAAGGAGCTTATATCAGTGATTTTCCTGTGATACGGTAGCTCCTCAGGCGTTAGTGTAGAGTTCAGTCTCCCAAACACTGTGAACAAATCTCTTGCAAATGAAAGTATAAGTCTGTTTTATGAGGAAGGTGGAGCTTGGAACCTATAACCTTTAAACTTTGTCATGTTTAAATTCAGCTTTATTTTAAATTAAACAGGAATGTTTACTCCTGAAAGTAAAAAACAGTAAATTACATTATGAAGTATAAAAGTACTTTATGATGCAAGCAACCATCTCATATATTTACTGATCTATGCTTGTATATTAAGTTTTCATGAGTGCAATTATTATCTTTAATTGACATTTTTATTGAAATGATTGTAGACTCACACGCAAATATAAGAAATATTACAGAGATCCCTTTTGTACTTTGTCCTCCAGTTTTCCACTCAGTAGTAGCATCTGACAAAACTACAGTGAAACATCACAACTAGGACATTGACACTGATATGACCCATCAGTTTTACTCAGCTTTCCCTACTTCTGCATGTCTTCCTGTGTGTGTGTGTGTGTGTGTGTGTGTGTGTGTGTGTGTGTGTGTAGGTTAAGCTTTATAAAATTTTATCACCTATGTATGTTTGTATATCACGATACTGGACAGTACCAATACCACAAAGATCCCCCGACGTTGCCTTTGAATAATCACACCTCTCTTCATACCCTCTCTTCTGTCACAAAATATTGTCAAACATTAAATTCCCTTCCATTTCTAAAACTTTATCATGTTAAGGATATCAGTTAAATGGAATCATGCAGTAGATACCCTTTGGTATTTGCTTTTTTCTCTCAGCATAATTTTCTCAAAGTTCATCCAAGTTGTATCACTACTACATCCCTTTTTATTGCTGAGTAATATTCCTTGGTATGTATGTACCCAGTTTTGTATAGTCATTTATTTATTGAAGAATGTCTTGACTATTTCCATTTGTTAGTCATTAAACAAAAAACAACTATGTACATTTATACACAGGTTTTTGTGTGAACATAAGTTATCATTTCTCTGGGATAAATGCTCAGAAGGGAATTGCTGGGCCTTATGGAAGTTGCATGTTTAGGTCTGTAAGAAACTATGCAACTAATTTCCAGAATGTCGACATCATTTTACATTCTCACAAGCAAAATATGTGTGATTCAGTTTTGCTGCATCCTCGCCAGATTTTGGTATCATCACTCTTTTTTTATTTTAGCCGTTACATTAAATGGGTAGTATGTCTCATTGAGGTTTTAATTTGCATTCTCCCCGTGGTTAATGACATTGGATATAATTTTATGGGCCTGTTTGCCATCTGTATGCATCTTCAGTGAAATGTCTTTTCATGCTCTTTTCACATTCTCTAAGTGATTGTTTTTAATTGTTTTTTTTTCACTGCTGAGGTTTGAGAGTTCTTTGTATATTCTAAGTACTACTCCTTTTTCAGATATATAGTTAGCAAATATTTTCTTCCAGCCTGTAGCTTTCCTTTTCATCTTTACTACATGACCTTTCATAGAGGAAAACGGTTTTTATTTCATGTGGTCTAACTTGTCAGTTTTACTTTTCTGGATACTACTTTGGTGTAAAGTCAAAGAATTCATTGCTGACTCCTAAATTCTGAAGTTTTTCTCCTGTGCTATTTTTCTAAAAGTTTTATTGTTTTATGCTCTACTTTTAAATATATTTACATGTATATCAGTCTGTAATTCATTTTCAGTTGATATTAGGTTTGAGTCAAGGTTCAGTTTTTTGCCTGTAGATGCCACTGGTTCCAGCATTATTTGTAGAAAAGGATATAGACTTACTTCATTGAATCGCTTTTGAACTTTTGTCAAAAATCACTGAGGCACATCTGTGTGGATCTATTTCTGGATTCTCTATTCTGTTTCATTGATTTATATATCTGTACTTCCTTCAGTACTACACTCTGGATTACTTTACTATAAAGTATGGCTTAATATCACATAGATTATTCCTCCCATTTTATTCTTTTTTTGTCAATATTTTTTGACTATCCCAGGGTCTTTGTCTTTTTATATGAATTGTGAAATAAGCTTGTCTATGTCTACAGAAAACTTTGCTGGGATTTTGATCAGAATTGCATTAATCCTATAGCTCAAATTGGGGAAAATTAACATCTTTACTATGTGGAGTCTTCCTAGTTATCTGTTTATGACCAGAGTATATCTCTCTTTACTTAGGTTTTCTTTGATTTCTGTTATCAGCATTTTATCATTTTCAGCATACAAATCCTGTGCATGTGTTGTTGAGTGTATATGTAAGTATTTAATTTTACTTAGAGAAATTACATATGGTGTTGAGTTTCTAATTTTGGTTTATACATGTTTATTGTTAGTATGTAAATATGCAATTCGTTTTTATCTCTTGATCTTGTATCCTGCCACTTTGATAAACTCGCTTATTCATTTTAGGGGTTTATTTTTGTTTTTGTGGTTTGTATATTCCTTGAGGTTTTTTGTGAAGACAATCATGTCATCAGCAACCAAAGTTTTATTTTTCCCTTTACATTCTGTATGCCTTTTTTCGGGGGGAGGGGCGGTGGGGACAAGCGTTTCACTGTTGCCCAAGCTGGAGTGCAGTGCTGCAATCATGGCTCACTGCTGTCTTGATCTTCCTGGCTCAAGAGATACTCCCACCTCAGCCTCCCAAGAGGCTGGCACTACAGACACACACCACCACACACAGCTGAATGCTTTTAATATTTTCCTTTAGAGATGGGGGACTTACTAAGTTGTTCAGGCAGGTCTTAAACTCCTGGGCTCAAGCATTGCCCCCTCCTCAGCCTCCCAAAGTGCTCGGATTACAGGCATGGCCTACCGTGCCTGGCCCACTCTGTATGTGTTTTACTTCTTTTTTTTTTTTTTTTTTTTTTTTTTTTTTTTTTTTTTTTTTTTTTTTTTTTTTTTTTTTTTTTTTTTTTTTTTTTTTTTTGCTAATTGCAGTGGCTAGAAATCCCAGTACTACACTGAATAATAGTAGTAGCGTAGACATTCTGTCCTTGTTCCTGGACTTAAGGAGAAAGCATTCAGTCTTTCACTGTCAAAATGTGATGTTATCTGTATGTTTTTTTATATGCTCTTTGTCAAGTTAGTTAATTTCTCTCCATTCCTAACCTGCTGAGTGCTTCTTTCATAAGTGGGTTTTGGATTTTGTCAAATGTTTTTTCTATGTCAATTGATATAATCATATGATTTTTATTTTTAGCTTATTGAAATAGTAGGTTAGAGTTTTTGATTTTCAAATGTTGAAATGGTTGTATAAATGTGGAAGAAATCCCACCTGGTCATCTTGTATAATTTCGTTATACATTGCTTAATTAATTTTTATAATACTGGGTTAAAGATTTTTGCATTAATAAGATATATTGATCTTCTTTATTTTTTAAACTATATTTTTCTAGTTTTTGTATTAGGGTAATGCTGACCTCAATAAATGAGTTGAGAAGCATTCCCTTTGCTTCTAAAAAGAGAAGAGATTTTCTGTAAGAGTTTGAGTAAACTTGTTCTTACCTAGTTGTTAAAACGTTTAGTAGAATTCTCCAGTAAAATCACCTGTGCCTGGACAGTATTTTAAGGAAACTTGTTTTTTTGTTTGTTTGTTTTCTTTCTTTTTTTATTTTTATTTATTTATTTATTTATTTATTTCTGAGAGACAGCTTTTCTCTGTCCCCCAGGCTGGGGTGAAATGGCAGAATCACAGTTGACTGCAACCTTGAGATACTGGGCTCAGGCAGTTCTCTCACTTCAGCCTCCCAAGTAGCAAGGAGTACAGGTGTGTGCCACCATGCCTAGAAAAAAGGGAGGTTTTAAATAATAAATTCAACCTCTTTAATAATGAAGTAGCTATCAATATGGTCTCTTTCATCCTTGTTGAGATTTGGTAATTTGTCGTTTTTGAAAAACTTGTCCATTTCTACTAAGTTGTTGAAAATATAATTCTATTGCCTTTTTCATAGAAACAGCTTTTTGCTTAAGTGATATCTCTGTTGTTTTTCAGTTTTCTTTTGTCTTTCTCCTATTGATTTCTCATTTGATTCCATTATGGTTAGAGAATGTACTCTGTATGGTTTCAGTTTGTTTTATAGCCAGTGATATACTCTACCTTTGTGAGTAGTCTATGCATGTTTATTAGTCAGTTTAGGCTGTTATAAAAAAATGCTATAGACCAAGTGGCCTACACAGCAGACATGTGTTTCCACATGGGCTTAATTGTGTCTCCCCAAAATTCATATATTGAGGACCTAACTCCCATCAAGATGGGGTCTCCAGAAGGTCATTAGCCTTCATGAGATCACAAGTGTGGGGTACTCATCATGTAACTAGTAGAAGGGAAATCACTAAGAGCATGCTTTCTCCTTTTTGTTTTCTGTCTCTAGCTATCTCTCTTTCTCTCCGCCACTTAAGGTTATAGGAAGAAGGCAGCCAGCTGCAATAATTGCAGTACATTTGGAATAAATCTGAGCTTGGACTTCTTAGCCTCCAGAGCAGTGAGGAACAAGAAATTCTGTTCTTTATAAATTACCTAGTCTCAGGTATTTTGCTACAGCATCACAAATGGACTAAGATGTCTGCCATTATTTTGTTCATGAATATTAACATATTCCCTAAGAAGACAGAAGCTTCCTCCACAGCTCTTCTCTTTTCTTTCTGAGTCCTTGCCAAAATTAACTGTTCCTTTGGCTTTTTCTACCATGAATCTCACAACTTTTCTAGCCTCCATCACTTACCCAGTTTCAAAGCTGCTTCAGTAATTTTAGTTCTTTGTTACAGTAGCCCTCCACTTCTTAGTACAAGAATTGTCTCAGTCAGCTCAGGCTTCTATAACAAAATAGCATAAAACTAGTGACAAATAAAAAGTATTTATTTATTGCATTTCTGGAGGCTGGGAAGTCCAAGATCAGAGTGGTGGCAAATTCAGTTTTTGGTGAGGGTTCTCTTCCTGCTTTGCAGATGGCTGCCTTTTACCTACACCTTCATGTTCTAGGGAGACAGGGAGAGAAAACTCTCTGGTCTGTTCTTATGTGAGCACTAGTTCTACCATCATGACCCATCCTCATGACTTAATGTAAAGTAAAGCCCCAAACATCACACTGGGGGTTAAATCGTCAACGTGAATATTGGAGGGACACAAATCTGTCCATAGCGTTGTAACCACCCAACAGGTTCACTTTGCCCATTGCCTAGACAGGGCCGATTTATCAAGACAGGGGAATTGCAATAGAGAAAGCGTCATTATGCAGAGCCAGCTGTTCAGAAGACCAGAATTTTACTGTTACTCAAATCAGTCTCCCCAAGAATTCAGGGATTGGAATTTTTAAGGATAATTTGGTGGATAGGGGGCCAGTGAATCAGGAGTTTGGTTTGGTCAGGTCAGAGATGAAATCATAGGGTGTTGAAGCTGTCCTCTTGTGCTGAGTCAGTTCAGCATGGGGACCACAAGACCAGATGAGCCAGTTGATGGATCTGGGTGGTGCCAGCTGATCTGTTGAATGCAAAGTCTGAAAAATATCTCAGGCACTTATCTTAGGTTTTACAGTAGTGATGTTATCCCCAGGAACAATTCGGAGAGTTTTAGAATCCTGCAGCCTCCAGTTGCATGACTTCTAAACTACAGTTTCTAACCTTGTAGCTAATCTGTTAGGCTGGCAAAGGCAGTCTAGTACCCAGGCAGAAAGGGGGTTTGGATTGGGAAAGAGCTGTTATCGGCTTTGTTTCAAAGCTACCCTGTACACTAAGTTCCTCCCAAAGTTAGTTTGGCCTACGCCTGGGAAAGAACAAAGACGGCTTGGAGGTTAGAAACAGGATATGGAATTGGTTAGGTCAGATTTCTTTCGCTGTAATAGTTTTCTCAGTTATGGTTTTTGCAGTGGTTGTTTCAGCCAGGTGTCTGAATAAAGAGTGTCCTGCTGTCACGTGGAATGTCCTGTACGTGTCTCCAAGTTTGTTTTAGTCATTGATTTCTGTGAAGAAAAGTGGTGGAGCCAATCCCGAAATGTGTCTCAGATTTTATCCATGCTGGCCCTTAGTTCTGTATTTGACATAGGACATATGTATGCCTATATAAATTGCTTGATTCTAACAGACATCAGAAAGGCAAGTACAGTCTCTCTTTTGGGGAGTTTATTGTAATTTCTTCTGTTATTCTGAGGTGCTTACAAAAGTTTGATTTTCATTCTTACCGAGAATGAGATCCAGAAATCATAATTCTATTGCATTTTTACAAAACTTTTCTAAAAGAGCTTAATATCTCAGAGATCTCTTACTGCATGACCTACATGGAATATTTACTTTATAGGCAGAGAAATTAATGCACAAAGGAGAAACATGTTCTTCACTGTGACACATTTGAAGGGAAAGGCCCATATATTTAACTCAGGTCTTGGAAATAGGCTGATGCTTTTCTCCCGCTCAGATTATCTGGGATGCAGCTAAGTTGAACAGTTACTGTAATAGGAAACCAGGACTCTGGGCTGAAAATGAGTAGTAAAAAAATCTACATTTAATAAAACATACCATTATACAATGTTCTCTCCACATCTCTTGTAGTACTTTAAAGATAGTGGAATATCTAAACGTTTAAAATCTTTTATAAAATACCAAGAGAGAGAACCATACCAGGCATGAGTTTTGAATCACAGATTCATGGATTTTACTGTTATCACAGAGGATGAAACAGGCAATTCATAGTATTCCACTTTTACCAGCAGGTGATGTACCTGATCTTTGACTTATTATAAAGTGAATTTGCAACTTCTTTAAAGTCATTGTTCATTTCAAAGGAAGATTTTCAAACAGTAAATTACATGTTTAAAGACCTAAGTGACCTTAAAAATTCTTTTCATTAGTCCCAGGCACTTATTATTTTGTGGAGTGCTAAACTTTAATTGGCCTGACCCATTTACTAAGTCATTCTATTTCTCTTCTTAATTGTTCTCACCTTTTGCCTTATTACCCATTTCACTAGGTTAAAGAATGAAAAGAAATAATAAAATGAATTCTACTTTTACCATGTCAGTGTTTATCCAGGAGATATTTTCAAGAAACATGGCATGAAGGATATATGACAAAGCAAAACTCATTGCCAGAAATATTTTATTGGTATTCATCCAACATTTGTGCTATAAACCTTTCCCACTTATGGACGAAAGGGGGAACCTAACTCTTAGGAATGCCACATAGCTACTAATCTTGGATTATAATTGGAAAAATGAGTGTATCAGTCCGGAAAGTTATGTCCTCTAATAGCATGAGAACTGCAATGTTCAGAAATGTAAGTTTTATTAAAATAAAATTCAAGGGTTTAGTTGGTAAACTATTAGATTTATCACAGTAATCATATTTATACCATGAGAATTAATCATGTCGCTCAGTCCTTTGAAGATGAGCAACTCAGTGGGTGGATGATGTAGCCATTTACTAAGCAGGGAACACTAGCAGAGAAACTGTTTTATTTGGCCATGCTCAATTAGAGATACACTCTCAGATTTCCAAGTGATGATACCGAACATGCATTTGGACATATGAGTTTTGATCTCAGTGAAGAGACCAGAACTGGAGTAGCATGAACAAGTTTCAGATAATGAGTGTGTGTGTGTGTGTGTGTGTGTGTGTGTGTGTGTGTTTTTCCACAATTGAATAAAACCTGTTAGCCCTTGAGAGTTTGAGAGTCTACCCCTTAAAATCCTCTACCCACACAATCCTGCCACATGGTACAATTCTATATATTTATCTCAGACGAGATCCTATGTCAATTAGAACTAAACCTGGGTCACAGCCACAGTGTCTGATCACAGTAGGTGTGCAATTAAAGCTTGATAAATGAATCCATGAAGTATAGCTCTTCTGTCACAAGCCTGACTAATGTATATTGCACCTAAGATGAGTCTTCTGATGCTTGTAGGGTCTGTGAAATGCATCCTTAACCATTACTCTGAGCATCTATGCAGATCACCAGGTCATATGGCCACATTTTTGTTTATTTTGTATTATCTACCCCTACAGCTCTTGCTTGAACTCCAAACATGTTCAGCTGTAGTCTTGCCTTGAGGACACTAGACTTCTGTTTCAACTCAAATGAATCATTCTGTAAATCTCCAAAACTAAGATGCTGCCAACTCTACTATAGCTGACTTCACATATTGCCCCACAGCCTACAAGCTCCAGAAGGCTTGCACACACACACATCATATCGCATACTTGAGATCTGTCACTTGCCCAGTTTGCAAATTTACCGTATCACTTAGGAAACTACTGTCCGAAGTGAGAGTGTTCGTTGCACTACCCAGCCCCTGAAGTCGACAGTATTCTTTTGGTTGCAAGTGATAGAGATGCAAAAAGAGCGAAAAAGACTTAGTGGAGAGGTGCTGAAACATTTCATGTGATCAAAAGGATTGCTACGAAAACAGATCATATTCAGGGACCTCAGACATTGGAAGCAGGAACTCAGTCAACACCACGATTGTTCCTCAGTCTCTGCCTTTATCATCTTCCCCGTCTAATCTCTCCTGCAACATTGGCTCGTTCCCAGTAGTTGGAAACATGGCTATCTACTGATCCTGTCTTAAGTCATCTCTGCTTAATAATCTTAGAGAACAAAGAAGCCTGAATTCTCACTATCTTCAGTGATTTATCAATCTTTGTCCTGGCTGAGGTAACAGCTGCTCCTAGACAAACCACTTAGTCAAGGGAATGGAGACCTGTAATGACTCTATCAGAATCACATAGACTTTGGAGAGATAGCAGGTACATCTATATGAGGAGCAGATACAGGTATACTGGACAGATGTCAAAAAATACATCTCTAAAGTTGCAGCACACTTCATGGCTGAACCTAGACAAGATCCAGCACTTAGAATCACCAAAGATTGCATTTTCCTGGTCTTTACTCTGACCCCTAGGCTTCTGCCTCTTCATCAGTCCTTCCTGGTTTATCTTTAAAGTACTTTTTGCCTCATCCTGGAGAGAAGAAATTTAATAGTATCTGAGCATTCTTTTCTATCATAACATATTTTACAAGGGCAGTAGACTGAAGTAACAACGTGAGCTTTGGCATCAGGCTAATCTGAGTTTATATGCTGTCTTTTCCACTTACTATCTTGATCACGCCAGCCAAGTTACCTTGTGTCTCTGTAAAACAGGGATGCTGATACCTACCTTAAGATAATTGTTAGAATTAAAACATATAAGAAAGGTTTTTCTTTTGAAAAGTGTCTATTCATATCCTTCACCCACTTTTGGATGGGTTTGTTTGCTTTTTTCTTGTAAATCTGTTTTAGTTCTTTGTAGATTCTGGATATTAGCCCTTTGTCAGATTGGTAGATTACGCAAATTTTTTCCCATTCTGTTGGTTGCCAGCTCACTCTAGTGATTGTTTCTTTTGCTATACAGAAGCTCTGGAGTTTAATTAGGTCTCATTTGTCTATTTTGGCTTTTGTTGCCAATGCTTTTG
>PVKP010049931.1:0-13663 GCA_004027715.1 Plecturocebus donacophilus | reverse complement strand
CTAGCAATGTGCAGAAAACAGAAACTGGACCCCTTCCTGACACCTTACACTAAAATTAACTCCAGATGGATTAAAGACTTAAACATAAGACCTAACACCATAAAAACCCTAGAAGAAAATCTAGGCAAAACCCTTCAGGACATAGGTGTAGGCAAAGACTTCATGACCAAAACGCCAAAAGCAATGGCAACAAAAGCCTAAATAGACAAATGGGATCTAATTAAACTCCAGAGCTTCTGCACAACAAAAGAAACAATTGTTAGATGAACCAACAACCAACAGAATGGGAAAACATTTTTGCAATCTACCCTTCTGACAAAGGGCAATATCCACAGTCTACGAAGAACTAAAACAAATGTACAAGAAAAAAACCCAATCAAAAAGTGGGCAGATGATATGAACAGATACTTTTCAAAAGAAGACATTTTTGTGGCCAATGAACATATGAAAAAATGCTCATCATAGTGGTCATTAGAGAAATGCAAATTAAAACCACATTTAGCTACCATGTCATGCCAGTTAGAATGGCCATCATTAAAAAGTCAAGAGACAACAGATGCTGGAGAGGATGTGGAGAAATAGAAATGATTTTACACTGTTGGTGGGAGTGCAAATTAGTTCAACCATTGTGGAAGACAGTGTGGCAATTCCTCAAGGATTTAGAAATAGAAATACCATTTGACCCAGCAATCCCATTACTGAGTATACCCAAAGGATTATAAATTGTTCTGTTATAAAGACACATCCACATGTATGTTCATTGTGGCACAGTTTACAATAGCAAGGACTTGGAACCAACCCAAATGCCCATCAATGATAGACTGGATAAAGAAAATGTGGTGCATATACACCATGGAATACTAAACAGCCATAAAAAGCAATGAGTTCATGTTCTTTGCAGGGACATGGATGAAGCTGGAAACCATCACTCTCAGCAAACTGACACAAGAACAGAAAACCAGACACTACATGTTCTCACTCCTAAGTGGGTGTTGAACACTGAGAACCATGGACACAGGGAGGGGAGCATCACACACTGGGGCCTGTTGGGGGCTGGGGGTGGCTCGAGGGGGAGAGCAGGGGGTGGGGGGATTGGGGAGGGATAACATTAGGAGAAATACCTAATGCAGATGACGGGGGACCACCCTGCCACATATATATGTAACAAACCTGCACATTCCATACATGTACCCCAGAACTTAAAGTATAATTTAAAATAGAAAGGATATGGATATGGGGACCGTGACAATGGAGGGAGCAGGGAGGTCTGTTAAGCAGCTATTGCAATAGCAAATGTGAAAGCAAGATCAGCTTACGGCACCCTGACATCATGAGCTAGCCACACCGAGATCAAAAGCTATGTTCTTTCATAGTAAAGTTATTATACATACATGGCTCTGCTTGTCTCTTTGGAAGCACAGTCTCTGTATAATTAATGAAAATATTTTCAAGCAAAGTACTTTCACAGTCCTTCAGGCTGTACAGGAAGCATGGCAGCTTCTGCTTCTGGGGAGACCTTAGGAAGCTTCCAATCATGGTGGAAGGCAAAGGGAGAGCAAGAAGTCTCACACGGTGGGAGCAGAAGCAAGAGAGAGATGTGACAACCGGATCTCCTGCGAACTCACTCCCTGCCAGGAGGACAGTACCAAGAAGCCGGTGCCAAACCATTCGTGAAGAATCTGCCCCTGTGACCAATCACCGCCCGCCAGCCCCGGCTGCAACACTGGAGATGACAATTCAACATGAAATTTGGGTGGGGACACTGATCCAAACTTTATCATTCTGCCCCAGCCCTCCCAAATCTCGTCCTTTTCACATTTCAAAGTACAATGGTGCCTTTGTAATAATTCCCAGAGTCTTAGCTCATTCCAGCATTAACTCAAAGGTCTAAAGTCTCCTCTGAGACAAGACTAGTCTCTTCCACCTACGAGTTTGTAAATCAAAAACAAGTTAGTCATTTCTAAGATACAATGGGGGTACAGGCATTGGGTCAATACTCCCATTGCAGTAGAAAGAAATCGGCCAAAAGAAAGAAGCCAAAGGCCCCACACAAGCCTGAAACCCAAGTCATTAACTCTCACAGCTCCAAAATGATCTCCTTTCACTCCATCCCTCACATCCAGGGCACACCAATACGAGGGTGGGCTCCCAGGGCCTTGAGCATTTAACTTCTAAAGCCCCATATCTAAGATTAAAGATGAGGGAATAACGTTTTACTATATTAGTTTTTATTCTTAATGTCATTTCTCTTTCTGTGTTTCGTTTTGTTTTGCTTTGCTTGTTTCTGAGACGGTCTCGCTGTGTCGCCCTGATGGAGTGCAGTGGCGTGGCCCCCGCTCTCTGCGACCTCCACCCCCCAGGCTCCAGCAATCCCTCTGCCTCAGCCTTTGCCAAGTAGCTGGGACCACAGGGCACATCACCCACACCCGGCTACTTTTTTGTATTTTTTTAGAGACAGGGTTTCACCATGTTGCCCAGGCTGGGCTCAAATTGCTGAACTCAAGCCATCTGCCTGCTTTGGCCTCCCAGAGTGCTAAGATTACAAGCATGCCACCTCTCCTGGCCCTAATTTCTCCTTGTAAAATCAGATTTTATGGGAAGTATCCTATTTGCTTAAACCTTGATATCTGATGACTTAGCATAGAAATCAGGCTGGAGAAATTAATGTGTAATAGATATCTAAGACTTTAAAATGTAAGAGTCAGAAACTTAAATTTTTACCTCTTTTTTGTTGGAAGTTTTTTCTAAAATAAACATTTTCCTGCTTTTCCAAGTAGAAATATTGACAATAATAAAAATGTCCTTTAATCATCCTGAATCGTTAGATACTGGTTTCACTCTCCATGTAATTGACTCGGTGGTGTTTAGGACTGGTGGTCTCTAAGGTAAACAAGGGCGGGATGGCCCATGGCATGAGAAGTGGGACGAAGTGGGACAAGGCTGGTCTGACCCGCTCTAATGAGGACGCCCCATGGCCTTTGCTGATGCCTGCAGCCTCCAGCAAGGCAACGTGCACACTGGCTCCGTCTTCCAGAACATTTTCCTTTTCTCTGTTCTTAGTAGTTTTGACTTGTCTACACCATTCAAGCTAAGTGTCCTTTATAACAATAAAGGTGAAACTAGCAAAAGTGTCCAACTCTGTGTGATTCTTTAAATACTGTACTGTTGCTGAGTGCAGTGGCTCATGCCTGTAATCCCAGCACTTTGGGGGGCTGAGGTGGGCGGATCACGAGGTCAGGAGTTTGAGGCCACCCTGACCAACATGGTGAAACCCATCTCTACTAAAAATACAAAATTAGCCGGGCGTGGTGGCACATGCCTGTAATCCCAGCCGCTTGGGAGACTGAGGCAGGAGAATCACTTGAACCCAGGAGGCGGAGGTTGCGGTGAGCCGAGATCATGCCACTGCACTCCAGCCTGGGCAACAAGAGTGAAACTCCATCTCAAAAAAAAAAAAAAAATACTATACTATTGTGAGCAAGTATGTCACTTTTGTCAGGTTTGGGCTTCCCTGATCTCTCACCCAACTAAGATTACATCATCCCCACAAGAAGGGCTGGCCCTAAAATAGTGACACTGAGGAGACACTAGTTATATGAAAAATGATCACAAAAAAATAAGAACATAACAGATTTTTCATATTTCAAAATGTATTTTACATAATAGTTTGATATAAATGCATTCTATAGGAGAATATATATTTATATGAAATATGTAAAGTCTAGATTGTTTTTAAGTTAAAAATACCCCCTTGAGCAGCCAGCTGCACTTTCTTTCTCTGCAGCTTCCTTCTACTCCACTTCTCTGACATGTGACCACTGTTTGTGTTTCCCAAACATTTTCCTAGACATCAGCACGCACACACACAGTTCAAATATAAAATGTTGCTTTTTCCAAAACTGTGATCACATCCTATTATATAACCTGCCTTTTTTCCCACTTATCTGTGAAAACTTTTTATGTCAATACGTATATATATATATGCATTATACAGATATATATTTCTGCTGCAGTCTTTTTAATTGTTGTGGTGTATTACACATCATGTGTACTGTAATTGTGTGTGTGTGTGTGTGTGTGTGTGTGTGTGAAGGAGTTTTGCTCTTGTTGCCCAGGCTGGAGTGCAATGGCGCGATGTCAGCTCACCACAACCTCCACCTCCCGGGTTCAAGCAATTCTCCTGCCTCAGCCTCCTGAGTAGCTGGGATTACAGGCGTGCACCACACCCGGCTAATTTTTTTGTATTCTTTAGTAGAGACGGAGTTTCTCCATGTTGGCCAGGCTGGTCTTGAACTCCTCACCTCAGGTGACCCAACAACCTCAGCCTCCCAAAGTGCCAAATTGCTGGGATTATATGCATGAGCCACCAAGCCCAGCCTAGGTGTACCATAATTTATTTAAACATTCCTCAGACAGTATTTTTTTTTTTTGAGATACAGTCTCGCTCTGTTGCCCAGGCTGGAGTGCAATGGCGTGATCTCAGCTCACTGCAGCCTCTGCCTCCCGAGTTCAAGTGATTCTCCTGCCTCAGCCTCCTGAGTAGCTGGAGTTACAGGCATCTACCACCACGCCCGGCTAATTTTTGTATTTTTAGTAGAGACAGGGTTTCACCACGTTGGCCAGGCTGGTCTCAAACTCCCGACCTCAGGTGATCCGCCTGCCGTGGCCTCCCAAAGTGCTGGGATTACAGGAGTGAGCCACTGTGCCCGGTCTTCAGACAATAAATATTTTTGTTAAATCCAATTCTTCACTGTTACAGAAGAATACTATTTTACACTAATCTTTGCATATACATGTTACTATAACAAATATCCTTTGTACATGTATGTGACTCTCTCTACTCATATGTAAAATTACTAGATGAAAGGGTATATTATATTCAAATCTGACATATACTTGCAAATGGCCCACCAAAAAACCCTAAAATTTAAATTCCCACTATCAATTTTTGAAAGTTTCTAGTCTCTTACCTCTTCCTCCATGCTGAATATTATCAGTCTTTCTCATTTTTCCTCATCTCATGAATAAAAATTACATTTCTGTCTTAATTTAATTTGCCTTATTACTATTTTTATATGATGCTAAGTATAATTTTCTGTCATTACTTATTTTCTATCAGATTTGTGATCTTTTATTGATTTTTATGTGCTCAATATTATCAAAGAGATTAATGCTATATTGTAAATAATTTTACATCTGACTTTCTCATGTGGGTTTTGTGACATAGATGCTTTAGATTTTTTTGTAGACCTATCATTTTTTTCTTTATGAATTCTTAGCTTTATGTTTAGCATGGAAAGATTTTTCCAATGTTGAGATTAAAAATATTTTCTATTCTCATGTAATTTTCTTTGACATTGTTATAATTTTATAATCTATTTTTATTTCTATAATTCATCTGTAGTTTTTCTGGTGTGAGGTGGGAATCTAGCCTTAATTTTTTGTTTGTGTGAACTGATATCCACTGTTCTCAATCATAACCTTTCCTTATTGACTTGAAATATAATGCGTAACAGCTGCCAAAATGTATAGGTGTATACTAGTTTTCTTCTAGAGTTTCTGTTGTCTTCTTTTCATCTGCTTACTAATTCATGTATCAATGCTGCAGTATTTTAATTATTTTTGTCTTATGGCATATTCTAATCTCTGGTAGGCCCTTTCCCTTTACTACTTAATTTTTTTACTTTTCCCTCCCATATTCTCTTTCAGACAATTTTAGAATCAGTAGTTCAAGATAATGGTTCTGTTAGGTTTAAATTAGTACTTCACTGGATTTATAAATGAATTCCTTGAATCTTCCATTCTTGATCACAATAAATATATCAGTGTAGTCACATCTTCCTGTACATCCTTATGTCACGTGTTCTACCTTCCTCCACATATCTTTCCCCCCTAGGTGCCAGGTTCACCGTGGCGAGAATTTTAGCTGTTGAGAATAAGATTTTTCTTATGACATTTCCAAATTCATCATTACTCATATACAACATTGATGTTCCTACATTGCTCTTGTACTTGGCCAATTCACAAGCTCTTTTATTAGTCAGTTGGTTCTAATTTTTCTATTTAAAAGACGAGATCAGGCTATGTTGCCCAAGCTGGCCCCAAACTCCTGTGCTCAAGCAATGCTCCCACCTCAGCCTCCGTACCTGGCTTGTCTAATTTTCTATGCAGGCAATCAGATCCTATACAGAGGATAAAGTTTTCCCTTTATTTTTCTATGGACATATTGTGGATGGACACAGTGTGGATGAGTAATATGGTAGGCAGCCTTATTACGTTAGGTAAAAATATAGCTCATTGCTCAGAATCAAGTCTCATATTTGCCTTTAGGATTTGATACATATTCTTTTTCAAAAGAAAGAATGTTTCTTACTTCTAGCTTGCTAAGAGCTTTTATCATGAATGAGTATTAAATTTTGAAAAATTGTTTCTTAGTGAAGGAAATGCATGGTTTTCACCTTCTGTCTGATAATAGAGTGTTACACATTGATAAAATTCCTAAATCTGAACCGTTCTTGAGCTCCTGTAAAAGTAATAACTATTATTTATTGGAAAGTCTCTACACCTCAGGGACCATGTTAAGCATTTTTACATGAACTATTTTACTTAATCCTCATAATAGTCCTCTGAGAAGGTATGATGAGTTGAGTGATGGTCGCTCAGAAGATATGAATACATCCTAACTCCTAGAACCTGTGGATGTGACTTTAATTGGAAAAAGAGTCTGAGGATGCAATTAAGGATCTCAAGATCATCTCATCCTGGATTATCCAGATGGAACCTAAATCCAGCGACAGGTGTCCTTACACGAGAAAGTCAGATGGAGATTTGATGCAGAGGAAAAAGCCGTGTGAAGACAGAGGCAGAGATTGGAATGGCGCAGATAAAAGCAACTCCTGGAACCACAGAGACTGGACAGCACAGAAAGTAAGTTCTCCCATGAAGTCCCCAGAGGGAGTGTGGTCCAGCCACATCTTGGTTACAGACACCTGACCTCCAAAACAAGGAGAGTGTAAATTTCTGCTCTTTTAAGCCACCCAGCTTGTGGTAGTGTGTTGCGGCATTCACAGGAAACTAACACAGAAGGTTACTATTACTATCATCCCAAATTTAATATCAAAGAAACTTACAGTGATATTTCAGCCTCCTGTAGTTCAGGAGACTACATACTATAAAACAAGAAGAATAAAATTTCCATTCAATAATATAGACACTAGATAAAAAACTATCTTTTGATGAATGGCTGATCTTTGGAAATTGTAAGGGAAAGTTCCAGTCGCCTACAGAAAAAAATTGTGAGCTGAAACAAAACAGTGCCTCCAAAATAGAAGACTCAGGAAGGGTGTATAATTTTGGAGTCTGGGCCAAGTGGTTTAAGGTAGAACTTTAAATCCAGGAACATGTTGGAACTGAACAAACCTTGTGACATGTATTTCGGGATTGTTGGAGAAAGCAAGGCAATGGTCTGAGTATTGATGAACCCAGTATTTTGGTGAGAATCAAGTTGTTTTTCCTAATAAGCAAAGGATTTTTTTCTGAAAAAACACATTATTTACCCACATATATTGATTTGAAATAATTTCCTAAAGCAAGTAGTGATTTATTGGTTTGCAGACTTATCTTTCCATGGAATTAATTTCCTAGAGAAAATGGTAAAGTTTTATTATTACAGAAAATCAGAACATTCTTTGCTCTTACATCACATTTAAAATAATGCATATTTTGGCCCAGGTGTGGTGGCTAACACCTGTAATCCCAACAGTTTGGGAGGCCAGGAGTTCAAGACCAGTGTGGGCAACATAGTGAGAACCCATCTCTAAAACAAACAAATAAAATAATAATAATACATACCTAAACTAGTGGGATGCAGCAAAGAAGCATTTAAAGGCAAACTCATGCACTCAAACACAGCGATGAGTCCAGGTGCAGTGGCTCACACCTGTAATCCCAGCAGTTTGGAAGGCCAAGGCAGAAGGATTGCTTGAGCCCAGGAGTTCCAGACCAGCCTTGGCAACCCTGTTGCCCTCACAGAGTGAGTCCCTGTCTCTACAAAGAAATTAAAAAATAAACAAAAAACTAGCCAGGTGTTGTGGCATGTGCCTATAGTCCCAGCTACTTGGAAGCCCGAGGTGGGAGGATTGCTTGAGCCCACGAGGTTGAGGCTGAAGTGAGCCAAGTTTGCATCACTGCACTCCAGCCTAGGTGACAAAGCAAGACTCTGTCTTGAAAAAAGCAAACAGGCCAGGTGTGGTGGTTCCTGCTGTAATCTCAGCACCTTGGGTGGCAAAGAAGGGTGGCTCACTTGAGCTCATGTGTTTGAGACCAGCCTGGACAATACTGTGAAACCCCACCTCTACGAAAAAATACAAAAATTAGCCGGGCATGGTGGCCTGTGCCTGCAGCTCCAGCTGCTCAGGAGGTGGAGGTGAGAGCTTGGCTTGAGCCTGGAGGCAGAAGTTGCAGGGAGCCGAGATGGTAAGAATGCACTCCAGTCTGGGTTGTAGAGCCAGATCTTGTCTCAGAAAAAAAGCAAACAAAGAAACAAACACAGAGACGAGGAAAGAGACAAAGACTGAAAGTAAATTACTTTAAATGTCCAAATTTAGAAGTTAAGAACAAGAAATAACATAAGGAGAGTAAAAGAGAGAACATTAAAATCTGAAATTAATAAACTATAAAGCCAAGTTATAATTGGCAGAAACAATGGAGCAACATTAATTCCTTTGAGAAGACTAATAAAATAAAATTTTTTAAAACTTTATTAATATTAGTAAGGGGTAGTGAAACTACAACAAAACAAACTATAATGCCTGGGTAGAGCTATAACCATTTAAAAATGCTGACTTTTTGAAAAAATTTATCACAAAGAAAAAATTTGACTCAAAAAGCTTTTTTTTTTAACTGTGGTAAAATATGTAAGGAAAGTTACCACTTGGCTGGACGTGGTGGCTCACGCCTGTATTCTCAGCACTCATTCAGGCTGCAGTGGGCGGATCACCTGAAGTCAGGAGCACGAGACCAGCCTGACCAACATGGAGAAACCCCGTCTCTACTAAAAATACAAAAGTAGCTGGGCGTGGCGGCAGGCACCTGTCATCCCAGCTACTCGGGAGGCTGAGGCAGGAGAATCACTTGAACTGGGGAAGTGGAGGTTGCCGTGAGCAGAGATCGTGCCATTGCACTCCAGCCTGGGCAACAAGAGCAAAACTGTCTCAAAAAAAAAAAAAAGAAAGAAAGAAAGAAAGAAAAAGAAAAGCTACCATTTAATCATTTTTAATTGTACACTTCTGTGGCGTTAGACGCATTCACATTGTTGTGCGACCATACCACCATCCATCTCCAGAATGTTTCCAGCTCTCCTACCTGCAACTCTACCCATTAAACACCAGCTTCCATCCTCCCCTCTACCAGCCTCTGACAACCCTATTCTACTCTCTCGATGAATCTGACTACTCTAGGGACTTTTTATGAATGGACTCATGCAACACTTGCCCTTTTGTGATTGGCCTATTTCACTTAGCATAATGTCTTCAAGGTGTATCCATTGTGTTGTGGCATGTCTGAAAATCTTCTTTCCTTTAGAGGGTGAGTGATATTCCATTCTGTGCGTATCCTATATTTTGTTTATCCGTGCCTCTGGCAGTGGGCACGTGGACTGCTTTCAGCTTTTGGCTATTGTGAATAATGCTATTTATGAACATGGGTGTACAAATATGTGTTTGGGTCCCTGCTTTCACATTTTTTGGATATATACTCAGAAGTGGAATTGCTGCATCATATGGTAATTCTACGCTTGACTTTTTAAGGAACTGCTGCATACTTTTCCTCAGTAGCTCTACCATTTTACATTCCTACCAGCAGTGCACAGGGATTCCGATGTCTGCTCTTCCTTGCCAACACTTGTTATTTTCGGTTTTGAACAGTAGCTATCCTAATGGATACAGAGCGGGGTCTCACTGTAGTTTTGATTTGCGGTTCCCTAATTTAGGAACGTTGAACATCCTTTTGTGTGTTTATTGATCATGTGTGTGTCTTCACTGATGAAGTGTTTATGTGTGTTCTTTACCTGTTTTTAATTAGGCTGTTTGATGTTTCTGCTGTTGAGATATGGGAGTTCTTTATATATTCTGGAGAGCTACCGATCTCTTATTAGTTATATGACTGCCAAGGCTCAAAGAGTTTAAAGGCAAGTTCTACTAACTTTTAATTCCAATCTTGCACAAATTATTTCAAAGAATAGAGAAAAAAGGGTTACCTTGAAACTCATTTTATAAAGGTTGTATCCGTCAGGGTTTAACTGGAGAAACAACGTGTGTAGGAGATGTAGATTCAGAGTTTGATTGCAAGGAGTTGACTTACATGATTGTGGGAGCTGGCAAGGAGTGTCTGCAGTCCACAGCACGGGCCGTCAGAAAGAGGAGGGTGGGATTTTAGGGGAAAACTGAAACTGCTGTCCCTAGGCAGGATTTATGTTTTCTCAGGGAAGCCTCAGTTCTGCTCCTGAGGTCTTTGAGCTGATTGAATCAGGCTCGCCCAGGATAATCTAGAATAAGGAGACAACAAACGTTGTACAGTCATCTTCTTAAGTGACGTCAACTGACTTAACACCTTCACGGCATCATCTCATTTAGTGTTTGATGGAATAACCGGGAACCAGAGGCTGGCCTGTGGATATGTAAAACTGATCATCACAAAAGTCAAACAACCCATACAAAAGCCAGAAAACGATAGTTTCAAAAACTACCAGCCAATTTTAGTCATAAACTGAGATTAGAAATGCCCCTGCAAAACCACACGTAACAAAAAAAAAAAATATTAACTAACCAAATCCAGCAATATGTGAAATGGGAAAAAATAAGTCTAAAATATAAATATTTATCTTTGTATGAAATTTTAGAAGTAAAAGACATTTAACCCTTTATCTCTTCAAATTTTACTGCAAAGAATATATAATAGGCTGTCTTTATAACAGAGTAATATGTTCATTATATCTATTTTGAAGAAATCTTATATTCTGAATAATCACTTGTTCCATAGTTCAAATCAGTGAAGTAACGCTGAAGACAGAAAAAATGGTAACTACATCTCTTTACATTATCCCTACTTCCTTAAGGTGAGCCCTGCAATTATCCAGCACTGGAATTGCTCCTGCTTCACTTTACTAGATGATACTTTGTTTTGCAATTTACTATGAATCACATAGCTTAATCTACGCAATAACAATCCTGAAAAAAAAGAAATGTTTCTGGTTTATTTCTGGAATTTAAATGAAACTGGTGCTTTTCTATTACTATTTGTATTAATGTTTTCTAGCATTAAAGTACGAATCCAGGGCCAGGCGCGGTGGCTCACACCTGTAATCTCAGCACGTGGGGAGGCCAAGGTGGGTGGATCACAAGGTCAGGAGTTCGAGAGCAGCCTGGCCAACATGGTGAAACCCCGTCTCTACTGAAAATACAAAAATCAGCTGGGCATGGTGGTGCATTTCTGTAATCCCAGCTACTCAGGAGGCTGAGGCGGGAGAAATGCTTGAACGGGGACCCAGGAGGCGGAGGTTGCCGTGAGCTGAGATAGCGCCAGTGCACTCCAGCCTGGGCTACAGAGCAAGACTCTGTCTCAAAAAAAAAGAGAGACTGAATTGAAATTGGATTTGTCTTTTCAATAACTAAGTTTATTGTTGCCAAAGTGGTATTTTAGTTGAAGAATTAGAATAAAAAAGCATTCACACTAAATAGGGCAATAATTTTCTAGAGTGCTGCAAGAGAAAAGTGCTTATCCAACAGATATTTATGGAATGATTTTTCTTAGTGCTAGGCTTGTGCTAGGGACAACAGATAACAAATAAGATACAAGTCTCTTTTTAAAGATCTCATGAGTCTAACGGTAACCTCAAGACCAGCACATTAACACATAATCATATTGCGGTGTAATAAATGGTATAAAAATATGCGCAGGGTGGTATAAAAACGTGATCGTTTGGGAAGAAGATAAATCAGTAACAACCTCCTCAAGGAAATGATCGCAAATCTGTGTTAGCTCAGCCAGAAAAGTGGGGGACGTTCCATACAAAAGGAATGGTTTGAAAAATGAGAAAAAAAAATGAGATAAAAGTGAACACTGGAGAAAATTTTCCAAAAAGATTTTATCTCTGTAGAGTTGGGTGTCTGTGGCCTTTTCCAGCCAAAGTGTTTAATCAAATAGACTTTTTGTAGCCCATTAAGTAAGCTTCTGTTTCTATTACGCTAACAAAGAATGCCGTGTGCCAACTGTTCACAATACTACTTAGTGAGAGGGTGTTTTTCCTTAGTTCTCTCGTAGAACTAGTGAAGTGTTAAACACACCGTGTTGTGTGTGGGCACCCAGTAAGCTGTCTCACTCCCTACCAGGACCACATCTCTACCCCTCCCATTCACAGGCTTCTCACGGGAGCTCCTGTGCTCTTGGAAAACCCACAACCCTGGCCAGCATTGAAAGGCAGCAGTATGGGCAGCTGACTCCAGCCGGGCCAATCGCAGGGCCTCAGTCCTTGTTAACTGGACGTGGGATGGGAACTTGCTTTTGCAAGAAAGCCCTTCTCCAGAACTTTTAGTTTGGAACCCCAAAAAATCAAGCAAATGCCTTTCTCGTGTCTGAAGCTCTTGTTTTCCTGTGAGCATAAACACAGCTACATAGAGAGGATGAACTTACAGACACAGAAACAGAGAGAACACCAGAACCAGCGGCATCCCACAAGACTGACGTCTATTCCAGGAGGACACATCTGTCGTCTTCCCTTAAACCTCCCTTTTTAAAATGTAGTTAGTTTTATTTGTTTAGCTTTATTCATTCAACTGGCAAACAAAACCCCTGATCACCCAGTTTCAAAGGTTTCTGCCAAATGCCCTGGCTGTTTCGCTTCTTTCCCTTCCCGCATTCTGTCTAGCTACAATCCTCTTGACCAACAGAGAAGAAAAGACTGGTGTCACACGGGCGTAGATGTTCATTTATTACAAGGGTCATCGTGAAATTAACCATGATAGTAATTATAACTACACGCCTGTACTCAGAAATGATATTAGCTAAAAAAAAAAGGAAATTGTCAGACTATGTCCTTCATGTACAGTTACTCTTCCTGTTCTTGGGGAACTAGGGTCACCCCGTGACTAGCCTTCTCCCCTTCGCTTGCTCCGAGAATGATACTGTAATTACAGAATTACAGATTTACAATATCATTCTCGGAGCAAGCGAAGGGGAGATGGAATGTGTGTGGTCTCCCAGGAAGCATCTCAACTTCTAATCTTTTAAATATTTTACTTTCTCATTGAGAATGTAACCTGTTTGTTTCCTAGTCTTTAGAAGTGTTAACTGTCATCTGCTAAGACCCAGTTAGTATAATGCACATCAAATTTAATGTGCTAACTTTGTACTCAATATGAGAGAGACAATTAAGGTTCTCCAACAGCAGGTACGACCTTCTGGGAGACAGCAGCAGCCCAGTCAATGTCAGCTTCCAGGCTGACGCTGCCTAACCATCTGCGAGAAAGCTTGTCAAGAGAGGCTCACTGTGGGAGGCAGGTCACATCAGGTAGCCTGGTCACATCATCAGGAAGCCTGGTCACATCATCAGGTAGCCGAGTCACATCATCAGATAGCCTGGTCACATCAGGTAGCCTGGTCACATCAT
>PVKP010049930.1:0-13678 GCA_004027715.1 Plecturocebus donacophilus | reverse complement strand
CGCATGTTCTCACTTATAGGCGGGTGTTGAACAATGAGAACACATGGACACAGGGAGGGGAGCACTATACGCTGGGGTATGTTGGGGGAAAATAGGGGAGGGACATTGGGGGGGAGGGACAGTGGGGGGTGGGGAGTTGTGGGGAGATAGCATGGGGAGAAACGCCAGATATAGGTGAAGGGGAGGAAGGCAACAAATTACACTGCCACGTGTGTACCTATGCAACAAGTTTTTATGTTCTTCACATGTACCCCAAAACCTTAAATGCAATAAAAAAAAAAAAAAAAAAAAAGAAGAGAGCTATGTCCATACTGCAGGGTGATGCCTAGCATAACAGTGTACATTGAATTGCACACAACACTTTAAATGACATCTGTTGTCTTCCCACAGAAACCCTCTGAGTGTGCAGGGTGGGTGTTATCATCTTTATTTATAGATGAAAAGAATGAGACTCTGAGCCATTTAGAGACTTGCCCAGGGTCATGAAGCAAAAAAGTGGCAAAGCCAACTCTTTGTGTTTTGTATTCAATACTAAAGTAGTTGTTGCTTAGTTGGTACAGAGGATTTTTCTTGCCTTCTGAGCAGCTTTACCATGAAAAGATAACTATTAGTGTGATCAGTACTAATCTCTACTATATACATTCAATTTTAATAAATCTAAATATAGTATGTTTGCTTTAAGTAAAAACATATGTATGTATATATGCTTTTTAAATATTTGATTAGTCTTGCTAAATTTTGTTGGATGAGACACTTGCTTTAGGATTAAATACTTGCATTAAAGCAATGCTATATACTGCATTTATGATATCTAATTTTTTCTCAGGACTTTATTTTCTTCTCCAATTAAATATTCAAAGTCCAGGTTTTCACTGCTACTGATACTAGAGAGAGCCTAGTCCACCTAGGAACACTCTATCCATCTGTTCCTTACATACATTATTAAATGAGAGGCAACTAGAAGTTAGGTAAACCCTTGCCAGCTGCAAATTAAATTCTCAGGAGCTTTGGTATGTTCTGTAAATTTTCTAGGGTTCATTGCCAGTTTTTGACTGTAGGGAATTCTAGGCTTGGGATATTTGTGTTGAAAAGTTGCATCAAAATTTACTACCCTTTCATTATCCTGAGTTTGTAATCTTTGGATACAGTTTCCTAAATCCCTGGAGTCTTTTAAACCACATGGAGTTATTTTTTTCGTATTCAGTCTTTCTACTCTACATGTTTTTCAAGAAACAAATAAGCCACTTTACCTGTGAACAGGACAATGGGGTCCCGATGAGCACCCTTTGCATGTATTTTGGGAGCCTACAGGAATTAGTTTGACTATTTACAGATTAT
The DNA here is from genome assembly GCA_004027715.1 of Plecturocebus donacophilus. NCBI lineage: Eukaryota > Metazoa > Chordata > Mammalia > Primates > Pitheciidae > Plecturocebus > Plecturocebus donacophilus. The sequence continues at coordinate 12,340 of PVKP010049930.1, read as the reverse complement.
AACAGTTGGTAGTTGAATGTTTTATTTTCATTCCCAGTTGGTGCAATATGTTCACAGCTGATGCTAATGGCTGGCCCATTTGATTTCACATATGGTCCACTATTTGGGGCCCTCTAAGGCTTTCTTTTGTAGTTCGCTTTCTCTAAAGCCATCATGTATTTGGTTTTGCTTTTGTCTGCTGGTCAAATGAAGGAAAAAAACTCTCTGAACCTTGGCAGCTGCAGAGGAAATCAACAACTCAGTTGATAAAGATTGAAAGAACTAGGTCAAAATGTCCCAGGAAGATTTTCGTTAAACACTACAAACAAACAAAATGCTTCTCTACATTTCATGATACTGAGAGCACACACACAGACAAAGTGTTCTCTTTTGTTTTTCTTTCTCTTTGAAGCTCTGCCTAAGCTGTCCTTAAGTGTTTTCAGCACGGTTAAGTGTCAGAGAGACCGTGCTGTCCTAGGCATCCATTTACATTGAAAAGCATCGTGCCACAAGTCCTTGAGAAAACATTTTCTTTTGGGCAGTTTTTACAACTTAATTTATTTGCTGCTAAGATTCACTAAGGAAGAAAGCATTAAAACTGAGCTGGAGTCTCTTTGCCAGGACTTATTTCACAAAGCATATTAGACAAGAAGAGTAGAACTGCAAAATTAATAATATTGGAAAGTCAAATGCAAGCACCCTCCAGCAGTCATTATAATTCGATACATAGTCAGTGTTTATTCTGACTCTAAACTATAACTGATAAAGCTACAATCTCATAAAAAGATTATTTTCAAGACTATTACATTACCCTCTGAGAGCTAAAATACTCATTTATTCATAGTAGCAGATTGTAATAGCTTTAATTCCCGGAGAAGTGGGCATTGTATGATAATTGAGTGGGCTGGGATGTTAATTGTCCTCCACTTCATCTCTAGATGTTTAACTGCTTATCTCCTCAACCAGCAAACAATGTTTCCTTATTTGTACCTTACTGTTCAGATAATTTTGTGAGCTAAGTAATTTATTTGTAATAAGGAGGAAAAAAATATCTGTGCAGAAGAAATATTTAAGTAGTGCCACGTTTACATATTAAAACCAATTGAAGATGCTGTGGTGTACTTATGTAGCTTTCCAACGGAGCTGCTTATGCAGTACCTGGAGAGTAATTGGAAATGCAGGAATATGGCCAACAAATAGAATGACATTAACAGGCATCACTAAATCAATACTGCTTGGTTAGTTTTCGATGCTATTTTCTATTAGGAGCAACTTGTCTCAAACCACAGGGCAGAGTAGCCTCTTACTGTTCAGGGTGTCATGCTGGTGTCCCATGCTGCTTCTTGTCAACCATTGAGATGTGAGCAATGTGCCTACAGGCCATTTTGTGGATCATCCCGACTTATTTCCACTGCTGCTGTTTTCATACTTTCCTTTTGGGGCTTCGTTACAGTATGAATAAGTTATATAGGGAAAGATGGAGAAAACCTAACAGACACTTAACTATCATTTGTTGAGCATCTGTTATACGCCAGTCATTGGGTTGCCTCTAATTTGCACAATATTTCTTGGATTTTGGTGTAATGTCATTCTATAGAGGAGTGTTAGAAAAATCATCTAAAACTTAAAAATAAGACAATGAATGACAACATATACTTTCAAAGTTGTACTGTATCATTGTCCAATAAGACCAAGGATTATTTGGTGTTTAGGAAATATTCCTTTGATAGGTTTACTATACATTATTGATTAGGGAGCAAATTTTGTTAAAATACATGTTAACTTGTAGATTATTGTTTAGTAGAAATGAAAATTATTTCTGCCAATAACTAAATAACTCAAAAGTGTAAGGTTTTGTTGTCCTCTATGATATCAAATTGTTTTGTCTCCAGTTTAGCAAATATACTTCAGCATGCTTTACCTGATAGGATATATAACTCTCTGTTTCTTTAATTCTCCTTTGAATCAGTTTTATCACCTGGAGTTTTCCTCATTATTGATGTAAAGCTTAAAACGTGTTTCCTTTTATTTGTACATAGGTTATGTTTTTAACTTTTATGAAATTATATTTTGATAGGATTAAACTGAATCTCAGAATTCATTTTCCCAAGTTGGCAGGCTATTGAGAAGTTGTGTTGTGATCCAGGTCTGTCTGATTCCAATTATCCTGATGCTTCTATTTCCTCATCATTGTGTTCCTGACCCCAGCCCTTATAAGATTAAGTAAAATTTTAACTACATATAAAATATTGTTTTGCTTCTACTTCCTGAGTAGCTCCAGGGCTTAGCCTTTCATTCAGTTTGCCCAGACTTATTGTCTCTGTAGCCTAATTACTAACACACTGCAGGGTCCACAGTAGGAACACAATAACTTCTTATTAACTCAATGAATACATAAATGAACGAACAAAAGAAAAGTAAATAATTGATAATATGCCTGATTGAGTAACATATTCTTTTAGAGCAAGAATATCTTGCTTATGCTAGGGAGGAAAAAATAAGCAATAAATTGACAATCTATTAGAGTAAGATTATTGAGGTATAACACAGAACCTATTCTATAAGATACATATGCCCTAATAGGACCTCTTTCTAGATTAAATTTAAAGACTTGTCTAAATTACAAACATATTCTATGCTAGGAGTCTCATCTCTTTTAATGATTGACTTTTAACCTTAGACAAATCTTTCTGGGGTTATCTCCAGAATTGCTGAAGTAATATCGTATTCACCTGATCTACTAGATGATTTCTTGAATCTCACAAACTTTTAGTTTTATGGTTTTATGGCATTCCTTAGTAGAACAAAGTTATCCCCTCTCCCATTCCCTTTCCTTAGGATTCCTGTTGATAACTATACTACAGTACTCAAAAAGAATAAGAAAGTCAATCAAGATATTGATTAAATGTCTACTAGGTACCAAGTCTCATACCATGTATTTGGACAACCCAAAGATGAATAAGATTCATTCATGTTTTGCCTCAAGGCATTTGTACTTTTTCTCAGCTTCTGAAATGCTAGATGTTCACATGACTTGCCCCTCACTTTGTTTAGTTTTCTTCTCATATGCCCCATCCTAAGAGAAGCCTTAGGTAGCGCTTTCATCATATGTAGTAGCTCCAGCCACTCTCTGTCCTATCACCATAATTTACCTTTTTGTACAGTGCTTATTTGTTGATTAACCTGTCTTTTATATATAAATATGTACCTCCCTAACTAAACAATAAGACCTGCAAGAGGCAGGGATTATTTGTTTTATTTATTTTGTATTTCTGGCACAAGGAACAATGCTGGCTCATAGGAAGTAAAGTCAATTCAACTTTGTGCAGAAGTTTTGTTCTATAAAATTGTTGCAAACACTGAATTAGCAAATACTGAAACATTGCTCCTAAAGGAAATACAAATTTAGGCTCCTGCAAGCCTCTAGTCACAAAATTTCTATCAATTGATCAATACATAACCTTGTCTAATGTACATTTCTGTGAAGATACCATATTTAAGATAATTTTCTTACAAATAATTAGTTATATGTAGTATTTATAACTAAAGAATGATCAAGAAGGATTTAACATTTTCCTGACTGAATGACATGGTCATAAATTTCTTTGGCTTCTAGCCTTACAGCAATGCTGTCCACTACTCTCTTGTTAAATTGGTGGCCATCTCACAAATGTACAAATTTAGCCATTTTTCTATAGCTTCATTGTTTCTGATAGATATTACTTTAGTAATTCCTAAAGAAGCCTCACATATAGATCAGCAGATATCCTCTTTCTCTTTCTGGATGTACTGTATTGTTGATTAGCAAGAGCGCTATAACTCAAGCCTGAATTAAGCTTATCTGAGGCACATATTTTCTCTAAGTTAAATCACAGCCTCTCTTTGTTCAGAAACACTATGCAGCATTTTAGCACTACATTTGCAGGCTTTTTTTTTTTTTTTTTTTTTTTTTGACGGAGTCTTGCTGTTGTCAGCCTGGGCTAGAGTGCAATTGCACGATCTCAGTTCACTGCAACCTTCTCCTCCTGGGTTTCAGCAATTCTCCTGCCTCAGCCTCCCAAGTAACTGGGATTATAGGCATTTGTCACCATGCTAATTTTCTGTATTTTTAGAAGAAAAGGGGTTTTACCATGTTGGCCAGGCTGGTCTTGAACTCCTGACTTGAGGTGATCCACCTGCCTTGGCCTCCCCAAGTGCTGGGATTACAGGTGTGAGCCACCGCTCCTGGCCTTGGAGGCCATTTTAAAAGCAGAATCACTAACAAAAAGCGCAAATATGTAAAAATATGGCACTAAATATACTATAAAAATGGCACTAAATATACTAAATATTACTATTAATAGTAAGAGGGCTGAAACAAGATGGTCCTTTGCCTTGTTTGAGTTTTCTGGGAATGTATATGAAGAAACTCAAATCTTTTGTAACTCCACGCAGGTCCACAAATATCCACAAAAGTGCAATGAGCATTGATTTTGGAGTTACAAGTAAATTTTAGTGAGTAGGAAAATTTGCCAATAATGGAATCCATAATGAGGATTGCTTGTATTTGGTTATTTCTTAAATGTATTGTGGAGGGATTGTTACGAAGAGAAGAATTAAAGAAAAGTTTAAAGTTTAAAGAAAAGTGTGGTAATAGATTTTAGATAAACGAAAGCAACAAATATCTTCTAAAGAAGTGTTTCTCAAATTTTAGTAAATAAAAATTTCAAGAATAATGAATGAATAACTATTACCTGGGTATACATGTTAATCCTGTTTCAATAGGTTTGAGGTAGGAACTGAGATTCTGACTTTCTAACTCCAGGAATTAAAAGTGGATAAATCCCTCTCAAAATCTAAGGCTCTGTTCTGTTTTGCATTGTGTTTTCTTACATTTTCTACTTTTGGGAGTATCAGAAATTATTTTGCATTATGAGAGAACTTTGGTGTATTATAACTAACTAGGTAGGAAATACACTTTTAGCAATGGCTATTGGCAGTTATGGGGGAATACTTGGCTCTTTGCACGTTTGGCTTGGCGAAGCATGCTGTTTGCCACCTGGAAGATATCGCCACCTCCCACTGAGAGATAAGACTCCCATCATAAACGGGCTAATAACCCTCTAAGTCTTAGGCCTCTCACACCTGAAATCCTGGGAAGGTTTCTAACCTTCCTAAGTCGGGCCTCAAACCCAAGTTTTGTCAGGCGTCCTTGCCTTTTATTAAGATGGGCCTTTAACCCTCTGTCTTAGGAGAGACTCTAACTCCCTTCAGCTGGGCTCCTAACCCAATCCCACCCTTTGTCCAGGAACACCACCACTTACCCCAAATCAGCCAATCAGTGCTGTGATCTCTTTCCTTGGGGCCAGGGATTTCCTCAGTATCATTCCCTCATGGTTTGCCAGGAAGATGTTACCAGAAAGTGATCCCCATCTAGACTCCAAGAGAGGGTTCTTGGATTTCCCACAAGAAGGAGTTCGTGGTGACTCCATAGAGTAAAGTTAATGCACGTTTATTAAGAAAGTACAGTAATAACGAATGGCTACTTCATAGGCAGAGCAGCAGCATGGGCTGCTTGACTAAGGATGCTTATAGTTATTTCTTGATTGTGTACTAAACAAGGGGTGGTTTATTCATGAGTTTTCTAGGAAAAATGTGGGCAGTTCCCAGAACTGAGGGTTCTTTCCCTTTTTAGACCATATTGGGTAACTTCTTGACATTGCCTTGGCATCTGTAAACTGTGATGGTGCTGGTGGGAGTGTCTTTTGGCAATACATTATAATTAGCATAAAATGAACAGTGAGGATGAGCAGAGGTCACTTTCATTGCCGTCTTGGTTTTGGTGGGATTTGGTTGGCTTCTTTACCACGTGCTGTTTTATCAGCAAGTTCATTGTGATCTGTGTCTTGTGCCAACCTCCTATCTTATCCTGTGACTTAGAATGCCTAACCTCCTGGGAATTCAGTACAGTCCATCGCACCTTATTTTACCCAGTCCCTATTCAAGATGGAGTCGATTCTGGTTCAAATACCTCTGACAGGGTGACATTACACTTCACTCTGCAATGGGCAAAATAATTCCCTGGGCTGGGTCATCTGACTTTCTTTGCCCAGTGAAATGTTGGCAATGGATATGTGCCAGTTTTAAGCTAAGGTCTTACAAGGCAATATGTGCTGCTACTTACACCCTTGGGTTCCTGTAATCAACAATGGAAAAAACATTTTAGAGGTAACTGCTGACCCTACATCCTGGGGCCCAGAATGAGGACATGAGGAGCAGACCTGAAACCAGCAAGAGGGCTGGGTTCAGTCTGGTGTAGCAGGTGCAGACTACCTAGATGAGCTGATGTGCAACCAACCTGAGGACTCCTTAGCATAAAACTAAATTTGCTTTGTTAAGATTTTGAGTGAATAAACAGCAAAGCAACTCCAATAAATATTCCTGGCTTTGTCAGTTATCTCTCTTACTTCTTAGTTCTTAATTTTCCTTCTTAGTATCCTTTTTTGGAGTTACTTCCCTCCACAAATCCTAAAACTATTTGTGACCCTGAGGATTTGTTCCTAGGATAACTGTACTTTTTATTTTTTAGATTATCCAGGACAATCTCAATGACTGTTATGTTTAAAACTTCCACCTGTGGTATGATGAGTCAAGGTCCTTATCACTAGTCCTGCTCTTACGGACCTCAGGCTCTTGCCTGGTGTTGTAAACTGGGTATATATCCCCTTGAGTAACTAATGGGAGTCTTAAATTAAAGGCTTCCATAGCCAAACATATATTCCCCCCACACTCTTAAACTTGCTTTTTTTTTTAAGGAATCAACCCCAGAAGCAAACACCAAGCTCTGTCCTGCTGTGGGGGCTTTTTTTTTGTCATTTCTATTCCTTCTTCCTAGAGAACACTATAGCTACCTCTTAAGTTGCTCATTGTCACACATCAAACCTCAGCTCAGAAAATACTTCCTGAAAGAGTCCTTTGTTGATCACCCTGAGTGAAGGTGCTTCCTCTACTCAGTTTATTGGCTATTTTTAAAATTATATTTCTTTATAGTATTTAAAAGCATTAATCACTTGTTTACTTATGTGATGATTTCCCCAACTAAAATGTAAACTTCATGAAGGCAGAGGATGTTTTGACCTATTGCCATATACTCAGTTTCGAGCCTATGGATTAGCAAGGAATAGTTTCCCAATAAATATTTTACAATGAACAAATACACTTTTTAATTTTATTTTTGGACAAATGGCACTATTATTCTTCTAATTATCCGTTCCAGAATTCTGAGAGCCATTCTTAAATTCTTACTCTTATTCTCTTTCGTTACTCCCCACCATTCGATTGAGAGATAATGCTTGCCAGTCAGTATGTCTCAGGTTCTAGAATATTACATTTATCCCAGTGAGTTACAGAGCATGTACTTTTTTTGCTAAGTTTCCTTTTGATTGAACTTCAAGGGGTTTAAGCAAGGAATACTGTGAGATACCTGACAGTAAGTGGAAAAAAAAAAATAGCTAAGATTGTAAATTACCTCTGTTTTACTGAAATATTAGTAATCTTGGCCAGTATACATATTTTAGTGGGACTTCATCATGAAAAAGTGGGGGTCAACTAGAAAAGGCTAATGTGGACTACCAGTAGGGAAGAGTAAAGTGAGGAAAGATTTAAAAAGATGGAAAATCTGTCTGTTACCAAAGATCTGATTATGCTGCAATATTTAAAGGGTAAAAGGACCCTGTTGTTTTGTTTTGTTTTGCTTTGTTTCTGGGATGGTGAGTGGCAGGCAGAATTTAAAATAATGACTAATGGCAACTGTCATGCCATGATGACTTCAGGTAATCATTGAAAAGATAGCATTGAGGAAAAGTCTAATCATTTTATGGGCAGGAGTCTTGCATGAGAGTCAAGAACTCTTCCTTAATTGACATCATTACATTACTCACCACCTTAAGGCAACAGGTAAGCAAGCCTTAAATTGTCAATTGCTTTCGTTTATTTCATTTGCCTTTGTTAACTTCTTTGGTGCATAATTCACCCAGGGCAGTACAGAGAATATTTTTTTAAATTTTGTTTCTTCTGTTACATGGCAGCTCCCAGAACTGACATTTCATAATAAAGACTATTGAAATGCCATTGTGTTCTTACTTGTGTTTTCATTTTCTTATTAAGACTGGGAGAAAATAGCTGGTCTCTTTGTGTTTTCCTTTGCCTTATGAAGTGATATTTATTTTTGAATTTCCTAAGAGATATTAGCTTTAGGTGGCAAGACTGATTCTCTATGAATGTGAAATTTATGATAGATACGTTACTTTTTAAAATTATTATTTATTTATATTCTTGTTATTTCTTATACTCTCTTCAATCCCTCCATTTTTAAAGTTTTTACCCCACATTTTCCAGCTTTCCTACTGGCTTGTGGGGATTTTTTATTCTAATGCCACCTGATGTTCAGGTCACTTCAGTTTCAATTATTACAGTTTTTCTTACTTTTTCTAAACCCAGCTATTAGAAATATGCTCTGCCCTGACCCATGATGCCCAACACCTCTTCTCATTTCTGAGATATTTCCCTAAGATTCTTCCATCTTGCGTATGTGAAATTCTAACATTTTTCCTGCAAAATAACCAGAAACCTTCAGCTCTTGTACCTGTCGTCCTCTTTTAGCCTCGGCTCTCCTGGTCTTGCCACATTCTCTTTATATCCCAATTGTCTTTTGCCCTCCTTTTTGGCTCTCACTTCTTGCCACTTTCAGAAGTGGAACAGTTCCTCAATGTGGTAACTATCCTTCTTGATCTCTTCCAAATGTCTCCTGAATTTGACTTCCTCCTGGCACTGGACCTTTATTATTTCTAAGAGCACTGCCTCTGTGACTTGTGCCTTTTGAATCTTTCTTTCTAACAAACAGTTTAATTATCCTCTACTTAGGAAAATACAACAAGACATTGAAGAATAAATACTGGCTAATATTTATGAAGCTTTTATTATGTATTGGATCCTGATCTCAGTGAATTCTCATTTAATTCCCTCAAAAGTCTTGTGAAGTGGGCACAGTATTATTTCTATTTGTGTTATGACAAAACTGAGTTACAAAGAGTTTAAGTAACTCACCCAATGACACATGGCAAAAGGTGGAGCCAAAAGAACAACTTTACTTCAGAAACAATTTTAGTTATAAGGATCATAAAGAGAATATTTGAAATTAACATTCAGAAAAAATAAATTTATCAGACATCATTTGAACTACCCAGAGTATTTATATGGGAGACAGGAAGGGGTAGTGTAAGTCCTTCAGTTTGGCGATGAATGAGAAAATATGACAGCTTCTAAGGCAAATTTGGCTTAATTGCATAAGGATTTTTGATAAGTACTGTACAACTGTGGAATAGAGTCAGATGATGATGTCCAAGCCCTGCCATAAGACCTCTGAGATCAGGGCCCAGACTGAGATCTTTAGGGCACCTAAGCACTGCAGAGATCGTTGTACCCATTTCTTTATGTGATCATTATTTCTAAATGATAGCTTTAAAATTAATCTAAGAACTTTTTTTAATCTTATTTTTTCCATGATGACTGTTTCTTAAAAACTTGTAGAACATAAATGCCCACTGTTTGGGTGTCCCTGTGTCGAGTAATGCCTTAAACATGTGTTAGGTCATACTATTAAGTAACTTGTTACTGTATGAACAGCATAAAAGTAGCCAATCATGCACGGCAAAATTGCTATTCTTAATAAGTTATAAATCCAACAACAATGTGATTTCCTGGAAATTCTGTCTAGATTGGATAGATTGAAGGCAGTTTCAGGAAGGTGATATTTCTTTTTCTTGTACTCCACTTTGGCCCATTACATTTCCTAAAACAAAGAATGCCTCAAAAACAGGAGCAACTCCTGTTCTCCTTATAGGTATAGCCTCCAGGAGTTTTCATAGAGAGACTGGAAAACCATGTGGTCCATGAGACAGCCAAAAAGCAGACTCAGAAGCCACTCTCTAGACCAGGGATGTTCAATCTTTTGGGTTCCCTGGGCCACACTGAAAGAATTGTCTTGGGCTACACATAAAATACAGTAATAATAACTAATGAAAAAAAAAAACACAACAACTCGTAATGTTTTAAGAAAGTTTAAGAATTTGTGTTGGCCCACTTTCAAAGCTGTCCTGGGCTGCACACAGCCTGTGGGCCATGGGTTGGACGAGCTCACTGTAGACACAGCTTCTGGTGAGTTTAAGAAGTTCTTGAACCTCTCTTGCCACACAAAAGTTTTAGTTTGTACAAGTGTGAACCACCTGCTAGTGTTCTGGCAATGACTGATGCACACTGTTTGTCCTCTTCAAAGTAAGCAAGCCCAATAGGATAGATTTGAACTTGTTCTGAAGAAAAATATGTAAAACTTTGTTTGTGCACTCTTTGTGTTCTTAGTCATTTTCTCAAAGAGAGGGTACCTCCAATCTAAAAAGCTTATAAACTATTGTCCTATTTTTTCAGCCATTCACCCTAAAAAAAAAATTAGCTGCACTGAACTAAAGAAAAACTGCTCCTTCTTATTTTAATTTAGCTGGTGAGATAGATCATTCTGAAGTTCTGTCTCTTATCTCTTATTCAGAATCTGTCCTAGAGGCTCAAAACAGAGACAAGACTCAGGACTTCTGTAGGATGCATTTTATCATCTAAATTTTAATAAGAAAGAACTGTTTTTCTGTAGCTTAGTCCACCTAATTGTGTTTTCAGGGTGAATGGCTGTAAATTTGAGGAAATGATGTCCCTAAATTGCCTGTCTCCCCTCTTTGTACTGCCTCAAAGAATCAGATGAAGTAGTCTCTGTTAAGCAGTAGAATTAAATTTAGGATAGTACACTGTTTTTTAGAAAAATCTAAACCTGTATTTAATTTTATTAACAAGGGACCTGGGGAACCTTGTTATGAAACTCTTTGCATATTATGAAGCAATTGCAATTTATACTAAATACGCTTATAAAGACCCAAGCTTCAATGCATTCTTCAAATCTTAGGTGCAATCAATTATTATAAATGATGTTCATAAGCTTGGAACTTATGTAATGCTCTATATTGAGCCTGTTGCTCATAGCCTGTAAAGTAGAAAATCTGTCACATGCAGTAAAATATCATTCGTTTATTCATTTCATACTTAAGAAAAATCCTATTCAATGCAACTGATATTATTTGTTCCCCTAATATGTGATGTCAGAATATGTTGCTATAGGGATTTAAAGATTTGTTAAAAAAAAAAAAAAGAAAGAAATTTTTGTTATCAAAGAGTTTGATTTAATTGTAGTTTTAGTCAACCACATGTGTTCATCCTTGAAATGTAGAATGGATTAATATTTTTAGCACAAACAAGTGCTTTGAGGTTCAGAGGAATGTGAGATTACCTTTGAATGAACGATCAAAGAATGCTTCATTAAGAATTTGAAAATTGAAGCCAGATAAAATTTAGACTGGTGAAGGTAAGTACAGGAATAGAATGATATTTTTTTGAGAGGGAGCCTCTCTGTTGCCAGGCTGGAGTGTAGTGACCATGATCTTGGCTACAACCTCTGCCTCCCAGGTTCAAATGATTCTGAGGATGCTGCAAGAAAAATAAAGGTGATTTGAAGAGGAAATATATTGGTAATCCAAGTGAATATTGATTACATAAAACAATAAATATAATAACCTGTAGGATTTTGAGATGTATAAAATTAGCATGCTTGTTAACCTCACAAAAGGAGAGAATTAATTGTTCTAAGTAGAGTTAATTCTTCTAAGTTTCTTGCATTCCCTCATGTGTTTTAATTTCTAGAATCTGAAAAATATTTTTTTAATTGACATAAAAGTTATTTATGGAGTGCATAGTGATGCTTTGATACATATTACATATAGTGATCAGATCAGAATTGGCATAACCAATTAATCCTCTGTTGGATTAAAAGTTTGCGAAGAGAGATCCAAGATGGCCGATTAGCAACAGCTCAGGAATGTAGCTCCCAGTGAAAAGGCAGAAAACCTGTGGACGCCGCACTTTCCGACGAATTTTTGTTGCCCACAGACTGGGAGAGTCCCGGCAGAGAAGCCAAACGGGTCGCCAGCGCGACTCTTTTGGCCAGCGCGGCTCTTTTGCCGGCGCCCAGCATGGCGCTTCCCGGTGCACAGTATACGGGACGGACGGGCTCGGCTGGTCCCATCCCCACAAGGAAAACAGCAATTGGAAGCGCTGAGGACTGAGAGTTTCACAGCAAGCACAGTGAACCCGGGAAGCTCTGGCTCTGAGGGGAACGGGCGTCCACCAAAGGATAACTAAGAAACAGAAAAACTTCATCACCGGGCGGAGAGAGATCCAAAATGGCCACGTAGCAGCAGCTCGGGATTGTGGCTCGCGGTGAGGGCGC
>PVKP010049929.1:0-13680 GCA_004027715.1 Plecturocebus donacophilus | reverse complement strand
TTTTTTTTTTTTTTTTTTTTTTTTTTTTTTTTTTTTTTTTTTTTTTTTTTTTTTTTTTTTTTTTTTTTTTTTTTTTTTTTTTTTTTTTTTTTTTTTTTTTTTTTTTTTTTTTTTTTTTTTTTTTTTGGGAATGCTGTGCTTCTAGGTTTCATATTCAGGTCTATGATATATTCTGATTTATTTTACTTTGTACTTTAAGAGTCAATTAACCATAATTTGTGAGTCGATTTCTGGATTTTCTAATCTCTTTTATTGATCTATATTTTTATCCTTTCCCTACTATCATTCTCTATATTCTAATTATTTAACAATATTCTGCATTTATAATATACTTAATTGGAAAATAAAAGGTATTTTTCCCTAAAAATTCATCATTTTTTACTACATGCATTTTTCAAGGGTAATTTACTCTCTTTGTTAATTATTTCCTTAATTTTTACTTTCAAAATTCATAAGCCAATCAGTCTGAAAAAGCCACAACCTGTATAATTTCATTTATGTAATATTCTGCAAAAGACAAAACAGATCAGTAAAAGATAAACAGAGCAGAAATTTTTGGGAGAGAAGGAGAAATGATAAAATTGGTGAAGCATAGTTGATTTTCTTTTTATATGGAGGCGAAACTATTCTGTGTGATGCTATAATACTGAATGCATAATACTATATGTTTGCCAAAAATCTGTAGAACTTTATAGTACTAAGAGTCAGCACTAACTTATGCAAACTGAAAATAAAGTATTTAAGAGATCAGGGACTCTCAGGATGGAATATAAACTGTGACGAATAAATATAACTATATGGCAAATATGTAAAACAAATTCCCTGAATGGGGAGAAAAAGGTGCTGATTTAAGTAACTCTGGAAATGAGTAGAATCTGTAAGATTAAAGGCAAAAAGAACTTCACATAAGCACTCTAGTTGGTAAGGATGTTTTGACAGGGGTAAGAGTTAACAATTCTGGAACCTCTATACGTGTCTGGAATTCAGTGATTAAGTAAATGAATGGCAGATGGGTTTCTCATTGTTGGAGTGGGAAGTTACAGCAAAGCAAGGGAAAAGACTAGGATGTCCATGTGGTAATAGAGTGGGAGTCATTAGTGTGAACTCATGTTTAGCTAAATGAAGATATAGATGATTACATGTAGAAATATTGATAGGTATGTGTATATGCACAGATTAATATATACACATGTATCTCCTTGCTGTATCTGCTGTATCTACTGATAGGGCCTAGATAACAAAACCCTTGCAGCAATGAGCACATCTAGGGCCCAGAATTTGGTCTCTAATTCCATTCTCTAATAAAAGGACTCAGGGATTAATGGAAAAAATGGTTGATTCTAGGACTAGAACAAAGAATACACAAAATGAGCCTGGAGAGCCTTGTGGTGCCATAAAGAAAAATAGACAAACGAACGGCTAAAAAACCCACATTAATGGGATAAGTTGAAGAGACATAACAGTCACCTGAAAGAGCTCTGAATGGCCAAAACCGAAAAACTTAAGCATCAAAACAAAGTTATACTGGATCACAATCTAAAGTATAAAATCAATATGAATGACTTATACTGATACAAATAAATCATCAGAAATAAATGCATAAGAGAGAATAGGCAAATTTTCTATGCAGAATAATTCTAAATAATTTGTCTTTAAGAAAGTAAAATTTAATTCCCTATGCTTTATGTGTGAGCTGAACATAGTGACTTCCTTCCCAAGAGTTCACTATGGAAAGAAGGAAAAAAAAAAAACTTCACAGTGAAGAAATCTGACAAACACTGCCTCAGCCTGGCAATCAAAATTAACAAGAGCAGTAATAAGTCATGCTGATAATATGAATCCTTGGCTGGGCATGGTGGCTCATGCATGCTAATCCCAGAATTTTGGGAGGATGAGGTGAGCGGATCACCTGAAGTCAAGAGTTTGAGACCAGCCTGGCCAACATGGTGAAACCCCGTCTCTTCTAAAAATACAAAAATTAGCTGGGTGTGGTGGTGCTGGCCTGTAATCTCAGCTACTCAGGAGGCTGAGGCAGAAGAATCACTTGAACCTGGGAGGTGGAAGTTGCTGTGAGCCAAGATCATCGCACCACCACACTCCAGCCTGAGCAAAAAAGGAAGACTTCATCGCAAATATATATATATATATATATATATATATATATATATATATATATATAACATAAATCCTTGACATAATGTGATGAGAAGGGTGCTTCACCTCTGGAGTCTTCTTTCCAGTACACTATAACCCCAATTGAAACATGAGTAAAGCATCACATGAATTCAATTTAGGGGATATTCATAAAAAGTACTTGACCAGTAAACAAAACTGCCAGAGTTTCCAAAAGCAAGGAAAGTTTGAGAAACTATCACAGCCAAGAGGAGTCTAAAGAGACATGATAACCACATAACAGGAAGAATCCTGGATGCAATCCTGAGAAAACAACAACAAAGGGATATTAGGTAAAAGCTAAGGAGATCTATATAAGGCATGGGTTTTAGTTAATAATACTAATCGATATTGGTTAATTAATTTGCAACAAATGTACTGTACAATATGAACTGTAAGAACTGGGTGTGGGGCATATGGGAACTCCCTGTAAGATCTGCAAATTTTTATAAATCTAATCTAAAACAAAAAGTTTATTTCAAAGCGAAAAATGAAGCAGAAGCTTTTTTGCCTCAATTGTAAACATGAGACTCTAAAGAGGCTTCATCTCGTTTTCCTTCACTAACATAAAATTTCTAAAACTGTTTGCTTGGAAGGATTATGAGGCTAAGTTCTATCTTAAGGGCAATAATGCCACATTTCCATGGGCTCAAGCAGAAGGACAGTGGCATGCTGCTGTTGCAGACCTCAGTGCATAGGGGGAAAATGACCACACATTGTTTGTTTGTTTAGGTATGTAATTGATTGACCAACAGAATGTGGCAGATGTGTTAATCTGGGTCTTTTGAAGACAAGACCCAACAAGCCCTGAAACTTCTCCTAGAATCCCTTTGAACACATAGTCTGAGCACATTCTCTCAAGGG
The DNA here is from genome assembly GCA_004027715.1 of Plecturocebus donacophilus. NCBI lineage: Eukaryota > Metazoa > Chordata > Mammalia > Primates > Pitheciidae > Plecturocebus > Plecturocebus donacophilus. Next base: position 10,644 of record PVKP010049929.1, on the reverse strand, counting down.
ATTGGAATTCCTTGGAGTAAGAAGCCCCAGACTCACAGAGAAACCAGGTATAAGCGCTGGGTTAACAGCCTCATTTGAGCTCCCCACCAATAGCCGCAACTCTGGACACATTTGTGAGCCATTGAGTACCTCCATCCCAATTAAGTGGTGAATCTTAGAGATGACTCCTGTTCTGGTCACCATCTAATGGCAACTTCATGGGAGAATCTGGGTGGAAACTCCCCAGCTGAGCCCAGTCCATCTATAGAATTATGAAGATTAATAACAAATGGTTGTTATAAAGCACTGAGATTCAAGATGGTTTATTATGTAGCAGTAGATATTCAGAACACTTAATGCTGTGGCTCCAAACTCTGTTTTCTAAGAGCATTTCACGTACAAACAAACGACTCCAAAAAAGGAAACATTTGCCTGGCGTGTGCCTCTTAATTTGCAAGACATGGTCCAGCACCTGTAACTTGAAGCCTTAGTGCTATCACACACAGCAAGAAAGCATCTTTCAAGTAACCATTGTGAAATAGTTCAAAAGAGCCACCAGCAGTAAAATTTATGCTTTCTTTTTAAAGATTATATCCTCTTTTATGAGACTACCCACTGCCTCTGCTCAAGAATATCTGAGGTATGACTGGTTGGAGTATATCAGGACCCTCAGAGGAGAAAAGCATATATAACCAACACACCTGAACCCAGGTAAATGGAAAGCCCTTCATTATTATCATCACCAAATATTGATACTTTGCATTAATTTAGGTTTAACAGACTATTAATGGCTTTGTATCCCCACCCAGATCTCATCTTGAATTTAATCCCCATCATCTTCACAGTTCCCACATGTCAAGGGAGAGACAGGTGGAGATAACTGAATCATGGGGGTGGTAGCCCCTATGCAGTTCTCGTAATAGTGAGTGAGTTCTCACGAGATCTGATGGTTTTACAACAGGTTCTTCCCCCTTTGCTCAACGCATAGCCTTTCTGACACCCTGTGAAGAAGGTACTTTGTTTCCCCTTTACCTTCCACCGTGATACTGAGTTTCCTGAGGCCTCCCCAACCATGCTGAACTGTGAGTCAATTACACCTTTTTCCTTTTAGATTATACAGTCTTGGGCAGTTTCTTTATAACAATATGAAAATGAACTATTAGAACTAATATTAAGCTTCTAAAGTAAGATGACATTTCTGAAAGTTATTTTACAGAAAAGATTTGTTACAAATCTGCCAAGTCACCATACTGTTTCAAATCTGAAGTCAAAGTCTCAACAAGTTATTGCATCTAGCCTGCATGCGTTTGTTATTATTAAATGATTCTGTAATGGAGTGAAAATGGGAAGCATATTGCTTAATGAGAATGATTTTGTCAATACCTGCCTTTCCTTTTAAATTGCTTTCACTTTTTTAATAAAAGAGAAATAAAATCATATGAAATGTATGCCAGTAACGCAAAGGAAGGGGTGAGATGCTTTGTGGACATAACCTTCGGAAGGAGTGGTATACCAGCAAGGAGTCAAATGTCTGAACTCTGTCCCAGGTAAACTCAGAGCCAGGGATTGAAGGAAGCATGCAGGACAGTGATTAGAAATTCTTGTCACCTGGAGTGGGTGTCAGGTTCTACTGCTCACCAGATTTGTGGCCTAAGGGTTGTAAGCTGTCAGAGATTCATTTGTGAAATGAATGTAAGGTATATAATAGCACTGGCCTTAGAGAACTGTTGGGGGTTAAAATGTGATTAAGCTTTTAAAGTGGTTGACATAATCTATCTGTCTACCGCGTACTAAGCAGTGGTAAACACTGGCTTCTAATTGTTAAAATGACCTTGAATCTCTGCATCAGATTCTGTGCCTGGACTTCTATTCCTTTCTGTTCAGGAAAGACACTAGTGTTTGCAGAAACAATTTCAGTTCATTGAAAATCAGAATAATTCCTCTGACCCTCTGCTTTTGAAAACCATAATCTTGGAGCAGTAACGAACATAAACATCTATAGGGATTTGTGATCCTGGGCAAGTTATTTAACCCATCTGTGCCTCATTTTCATCCGTAAAACAGGGATAATATAGTACCTGCAAGATGAGGTAAATACAAGGATCAAATAACATAATACATGTATACAAACTAAAGCAGTGTCTGGCACATAGAAAGCGTTCACTTTGCCATTATGTTTTGATTGTTTTTATTCGTGTAAAACATTCCCATTAAGCATGTCATTAGTAATCTCATGTCCTGATATCTTTGCTACTTGTCTTTTTCCTGGCCATTCATTCTCTCATAAGGTGTACATGAGGATAACACGATGAAAACACTATAAACGGTGACAGAAGGCACTGAATGCCTCTTAGAGGGAATATTGCTTTATTTACTTATTTATTTTTTTAGATAGAGTCTCACTCTGTCACCCAAGCTGGAATACAGTAGCGTGATCTCAGCTCACTGCAACCTCCCGCTCCCAGTTTCAAGGAATTCTCCCGCCTCAGCCTCCAGAGTAGCTGGGACCATAGGAACACCACCACACCCAGCTAATTTTTATATTTTCAGTAGGGATGGGGTTTCACCACCTTGGCCAGGCAGGCCTCAAACTCGTGACCTCAAGTAATCCATCCACATTGTGGATACTCCCAAAGTGCTGAGATTATAGGTGTGAGCCAGCACACCCAGCCTGTATTACTTTATTTGTAAAGTTATTTTTAAAACCATGTGCCTTGGTGAAATACTGAGAACCTGTCTAATGGTTCTCAAGCAACAGGTGAGATACTAAATGCTTTACTCAAGAGATTATGGAGAATTTCCCCCAAAAGTGAAGAAGAGAGAGATTAGAAGGTCTACGAAGGGAGGGAAGTTAAAAAAAAAAAAAAAAGATTGTTCAATGGTGTGGGAAACTGCAGGATGGGAGCCAGTGTGGGGTGGATGAGGATTTTCGAAGAATAAACATATTCAGTTGTAAGTTTTCTTGCTTTGTTGAAAGTTCTCCTTCTCTTCCCATCAGGTAACTCCAACCTTATCATAAAGTCTGTTTTACTAATGAATCTGTTGGACCTGTGGGAGCCTTTATGAATGGTCATTAAGAAAGTGAATATTCTGACTGTGGGGATGTGTTGTGCGCAAAAATTGACACATATCTAGAAATTGGAATTCCGGAAGCAGGGGTTACTCTGCCTCATTCCGTAGCCAATGCAGAATGTATACAAAATGTTGAGTCTTCAATATGTTCTCAAAGCATGGAATGGAAGATTCAAGCCAGTGTGAACTCACCATCATGTCTCTGTGCCCAGTCTAGGAACTGACACATTAGAAAAAAAAAATGAATACATGAATGAATGAATGAGATCCCAGCTGACATCCAGGTTTCATTTATCACAGGCATTGTATATGCAAGCAGTAATTTACTTGAAAACTGTTCAGGCATCATTCAAAGTTTTCTAGCAGAACTCTTAAGCTCATTGAGAATGTGAGTATAGTAAACTGGTTGTACGTTCATTGTGCCCAAATCTTATTCATTTAATGTACTTTTTCCTAAATATTTACTATTTGCAATGCACTGTTCCAGGCAGACAATGTCTTTACCTTTGTAGATCTTTCATGTTAGACAGATAAAACAGACCATAAGCATTTGGCAAACAAAAATATTTCATATAGTGCTATGAAGAATGTTAACCAAGGTGTTTGGTTAGGGAGAGTCTCGGCAGGAAATTGGATAAGAAAATCTGTTAGTAAAGATGGTCAGGGAATTCTTTGAAAAGACTTATGATTGAGGTTGAAATTATGACATAGGAGATAGGATAATTTGGGGGTAAAACCTCCTATGTAATGAAGGACTGTGATAAGACTAAGGCTGATGGAACCAGAACAAGTTAAGTGTGCTGGGTTGAATGGGAGTGATTGAATCAGATTTGCAGAGGGGTCAGTAAAAGTTTGGATTTTATGTGAATAGCAATGGGGTTTTAAATGTGAGAGTGGCATGATCCATTATAAGGGTATTTGTTTTACAATAAACAGTGTCCATCTCCTCTATTATCTCATTTAACCATCACCACAAACCTGAACTCTAAGCTTTATTACTGTACCAGGAATACAACTGGTGCTCAAAGAGGATATTTGCTCTATCCAAGGTCATTTGGGTAAAAGGGAAAATAGAGGATTTTGCGGGATGACCAGCAAGCATTGGCTGCTGCTCAGCTGGAGCTCTCTTTGTTTAATAATTGATGGAAGGGAAAAGAAACCTGTGTAAAATTGCTGCTAAAAGACACAATGTGGTAGAGATTTTTTTTTTCAATACTCTCTTCAAACTAAGCTAAAACTCATCTTTCCAATAAGCTTGAGTATAATGCCTTTCCTGATTTTCCCCCCAAGTCTGTTTTTTTACCCATGTCTTTGTTGAGCGTGCACGAGCAACATCCCTACCAGCTTCTAAGGCATTAGCTGTTGACCTGCAATTTGGAAAAGTGTCAAGAGAGAGATTAGAGTGGAGGGAATGCTGAGAGGATGTAGGAGATAGCAGAAAGGGGAGATCCACACAGCAGGTTTCAGACAGCCTGACTAAACAACAGAGCTATGTATAAAGATTTTTGTGATTTTTGGCTTTATGTGAAATTAAGTTGTATACCTTGATGAAACATCTACCAGTTTCTAGAGTGGTACAAGTCAATATATTTAAAATTAGTTGCAATATGACTGATTTATATTTTTTGGCTTATGTAGACTTCATTTCAGTGGTATTATAGTGTATACATTTTAAATATTTCATTAAATTTTATGGTATTTTATGAATTTTTAAATGCAATGCTCTGAATTTTATGTGAACTCTGTAAAAAAAAAAAAACACACTTTTCCTAATTTATATAGTATAGTTGGTCTTCCTTGTAATTCAGGAATTGAGAATTTATTCCAAAACTTGTATCAAAACTAAACACAATAAAAACACTCTTTTAAGGGGGGTAGCATTAACACACTAAAGATATTTTTATTTAAAAAAACAATTAACTAAATAGAATAGAGTATACCTAAATAATATCAGAAAAATATTGTTTCTCCTTGTTCTTACCTGCTTTTCCTTCTTAGCCATATCACTCACTTCATTTTCAATGAGCCCGTATTTGTCCAGTTTCTTCTAGACACTATGAAGTATGATAGGTGGTGTGCAGACATTGGTGGGTAAAACAGACATAGATCCTATGGGGACAAAGAGGAATATATAGGCAATAACGAAGAAGACTTAGAAGTAAATAAATGAATATACCTCTATGAACTGTGTCAGGTGCTGGCATGTAGTGGCAGAAAATGACAATACCAAAATGAGGGGATGGAATATACTGTTGTCTCCTTTATATCCAATTTCTTTCTTTTCCTTGGCAATAACACTACAGTTATTGTTGTTTGGGGTCAGTGGGATGCTAGTGGTGACAGTGAAATTATAGCCCACTTAAAAGAACTACATTTCCCAGAATCCCTTTCAACTAGGTGTGGCATGTAGTACAGATCTGACTAATCAGGTAGAAGGAGATGGAAACATTGCTTCTTATACCCTCAGTGGTTCCTTTCTTTTATCAGTTAGGAGCATGAACAGGAGTATGGCCATCCTGTGACCATGAGGCAAGCAGCATAAAGCGGAGTATAAAGGTATCAAAGCTAACCCTGGGCTTCTTGTTATGTGAGGGGGAAAAAATGCACAGCAAATTTACTTAAAAATGTGTGTTAGACAAATTTTTAGTTCCTCATGGGTAAATGCAATTCCTAATTAAAGGTGTGAAGTGAATGATGAAACCTGCTTAGGAAAAGAGTTGGAAGAATTGGGCGGGAATTAAGCATAGAGGTACCACCAAGTATTTGAAATTGTTTGGTTATGTCTATAGACAAACCAAATACTTAAACTGAAATTTTCAACACATGCACATACATGCACACACATGCACATAGAATCCTCATACTTTTAGACTTTTAGTTTAAAAAAATGAGTATATGTTAAAAAATGAGTATATATTAAAATAACTATATATTAAGTGCCTCTGTTAACACATTCATATTCACACAATTCTTTTCACCATCTATTTTCCTTTACCTGTGCAGGCCTATACATTTAATGAGAAGAATAAAAATATCCATTCCTTAGGCTAAGATTTCATTTTTACATTGGACTAAAATAGTTCCCAGCTTTGGTTTGTAATATTAGAAATTTGGGAAGATTTGAAATAATACTCAGCTCCAGGCCTCATGCAAGACCAAACGAACCTTAGAGATTCTAATTCAGTAGGTCTGGATACCTTGGGAGGGGTCTGGTATTTTTTTAAAAGTCCCTTAGCTGATTCTAGCATAAGGCCAGGTTTGAGAACCACTGATCTAAAAAGGAATAAACTTGAGCCTAGCTGTTCATATGCCTGAATCGCCTAATTAAAGGTGTAGCAAAGTGCAATAATATAGTGGCTCAGAACTTCCTCTATTTCTTTACAAATAAAATGTCCATTCCAGTCTTAAATTCATCAGTAAATGACTTGGTGATTTTGAGCAAGTTATCGAATCTTTCTAAGCCTCTCTTTCCTCACTGAAGACTAAATGAAATTAATTCTGTACACTTACCAAGATAACATTGGTACTATTTGTGGAAGTTGTGCTAGCTGAATTTTCAATGACAATTTGTAAATTAGCAGGGACTCCAGATATTTAAAAAGCATGTGATATGGTTAAGATCTATCTTAAGTAAGTACAATGAAATTTCTACATCCAACACAATCACAGAAACATGACTGGATTTTGAGTATTTGGAAGATACTTTGAGAATAAATTCACTTCAATTGTAGACAATATGACAGGCAAAAATGAATGTTTTTAGTTCTGTGGAGACACTCAGCAGAATCCAAGGCATGTGAAACTGAACACAGTTCGAAACCTTTGTATTTGCAAGAGACAAGACATGTTTATTAAGATGCTATGAAAAAATGAAAACAAAATGATAATGACTTCAAATATGAATTTCTAATTTAAGGGGAAAAAAAAGGCACTGGGGCAGGCCCACCTACTTGGAGGCTCTGATTTGCAAGAATGCTGCTCCTTACAGGACACATCTGTGTAGCTGGTGGGGCACAGCAGGAATGTTATTTACTTAACCATGGGGAATGGTTTTTCAGAGCAACCTCAAGGAAGCCAGAAAGTAAAAGTGTCTTCATTATATAATGGTATGATAGTCTTAGAGTTAGAGCAAATGCTTAATACAATCTACCCGGAGCTGTTTATTCTCAGGATTTGAAATCTATGGGCTCTGTGTTAAGTGCCTCTGTTAACACATTCTGTGTGGTTGATGGAGGGCAATTACAAGTCCCTAAGTTGGTAAAGTCAATTCCAGTCCTCTCTGTATTTCTGTTTGAGCTGTGCTGTCCAACGTGTCCACAGGCCACATGGGGCTTTTGATTTCCTGAATGTGGCTCCTTAGTGTTGAGATGTGCTGTAAGTATAATGTACACACCAGATTTCAAGACTTAGCATCTGGCTGGGCGCAGTAGTTTATGCCTGTAATCCCAACACTTTGGGAGGCCTAGGCAGGCAGATTACTTGAGGCCAGGAGTTGGAGATCAGCCTGGCCAACATGGCAAAACCCTGTCTCTATTAAAACTACAAACGTTAGCCAGGCATAGTGGAATGCTCCTGTAGTCCCAGCTACTTGGGACACTGAAGCAGGAGAATCGCTTGAACCCGGGAGATCAAGGTTGCAGTGAATGGAGATCATGCCTCGCTGCAACCAGCCTAGGTGACAATGAGACTCCGTCTCAAAAAAAAAAAAGGCTTAGTATCAAAAAAAAAGCACAATATCATTAATTATTTTTCTGATTACATATTAGAATGACAATATTTGGGCTATATTAGGTTAAATGAAATATATTGTTAATATTAGTTTCTTCATTTTACTTTTTTAAAATATGCAACCACCAGAAAATCTAAATGACGTCTGTGGCTCATATCTTTATTGGACAGTGTTAATTTTGATTTCCTATGACAAGGTAAATAAAGATAACCAGAAACAAAAAGATTCATGATCAAGTCAAAGTTACAAGGACATGGTCAGAAATAAAGAGAGAGGGGTCATGGAATAAAGGGGTGTGAATTGGTATAGTCAGGTATGAAATTCTAGATATGTTCCCCAAAGGGCTACCAGTTCATCTCTTAGAAACATGGAAAATTCACTGAAGGAAAGAGAATGGAAGCATCTCAGTGTTTTTAGGGGCAATACATCAACATTTAGAGGCTACCAGCTATTCTCCTTTCAATGTATCTTTCTTATTCTATAGGGAAAAAAAACTATTACATATATGTTATAAGCCCTGAATTGCATGCTTCTTATCATTGAGAAATAGGTTCCTCTATAGCTTAAGGATATAGGCAAAATTTTAATAAAAGTAAGTTATTTTTACCTGAGACATGCCTAATAATATACATATATTTTCTTTTTAATTTATTTTTTAAATCATCATAGAGTAAAATAACTTTTTGTATATCCCCTAATACACGCATTTATAGGAAACAGCAGATTTAGTAAATGTGATACTATAGATTAGGCCACTCACTGCGCAGTACAGAGTTTCTTGTGTATGCTTTTATCTAACTGGTTTTAATTTTTGATGGAGATTTATTTCTGTCAGATTTATGCCTGAAGGTAGGATGGGGGCAGTTAAAGACAAAGTCTTACTCTGTTACCCAGATTGGAGAATAGTGTTGTGATCATAGCTCACTGCAGCATCAAACTCCTGGGCTCAAGCAATCTTCCTATCTCAGCCTCCCAAGTAGCTAGGGCTACAGGCATGAGCCACCACATCTGGCTACTACTTTATTTATTTATTTTGGTAGAGATAGAGTCTCTCTGTGTTGCCCAGATTGGTCTTCACTCCTAGCCTCAAGCAATCCTCTTGCATTAGCCTCCAAAATATTTCTATCAGGTTTAAAATGGAAATGGAATTGTCTACCATTATTCATTTTGCATTGCAATAAATAAGCTTCATTACCAGTGGAAGCTTATTAATTTCTTTATGGAAGTGCATTCCTTGCTGATTAATTCCACCTTTCCTTCATTTTTAAACTGCAAAAGATTTGTTTCAAAACCCAAAGATTAGGTATATTTCATTCCTTATTGAGCAAGTAACAAAAGAAAATACATTCACATTATTCAGGAAGCAATCATGAAGATACTTTATAGCTCATTTGTATCAATATCACACTAATTCAATGACAAATCAAACATTGTGCCTTTTAATCATAGAAAACTGTAAGGTATTTCAGCTGAATAAATTAAGGGTAATTAACTTAAAAATGAGCTACACACATGAAGCTCATTATTTTTAGGTTGAGGGATCCTTTCAATTTACTGGGATTATTTTCTTTGATGTGCCAGATGCCTGTTTTGCCCAACAAAAATCAAAACACTCCAAAGCATAAAGGTACATATACCATGTATTATATAAAGTGGGCTTAATAACTAACATTAGATATTAACATTTGCACTATTATTCTTTGGTGAAAAATAAATATTCTTTGTCCAAAGGAAAGATAGAAATATTCAAAATAATAAACACAAATCTGATTCAATTGTATAATTCATGCTGGAAACTTAGTTAAGATTAGGAAGAAAGAGAATGAACACTGGCCACAAGTTGCCTGTTAAAAGGCAGACAAATGGCATGCTGCTAGTCTTTTCTCAATATGTATCAGAAAAAGAGAAATAATATGTTTCACACATATGCTTGCTTTGAGCAGAAATCTTTTCTGAAACCATTCAGGACATAAGCATAGGCAAGGACTTCATGACTAAAACACCAAAAGCATTGGCAACAAAAGCCAAAATAGACAAATGGGATCTAATTAAACTCCAGAGCTTCTGTACAGCAAAAGAACAATCTTTAGAGTGAACTGGCAACCAACAGAATGGGAAAACATTTTTGCAGTCTACCCATACAAAGTGCTAGTATCCAGAATCTACAAAGAACTAAAACAGATTTACAAGACGAAAACAAACCCATCCAAAAGTGGGAGAAAGATATGAACAGACACTTTTCAAAAGAAGACGTATATAAGGCCAAGAAACATATGAAAAAATGCTCATCATCACTGATTATTAGAGAAATGCAAATCAAAACCACATTGAGATACCACCTCACGCCAGTTAGAATGGCGATCATTAAAAAATCTGGAGAAAACAGATGCTGGAGAGGATGTGGAGAAATAGGAACACTTTTACACTGTTGATGGGAGTGTAAACTAGTTCAACTCTTGTGAAAGACAGTGTGGCGATTTCTCAAGGACCTAGAAATAGAAATTCCATTTGACCCAGCAATCCCATTACTGGGTATATACCCAAAGGATTATAAATTATTCTATTATAAAGAAACATGCACACCTATGTTCATAGTGGCACTGTTTATAATAGCAAAGACCTGGAACCAACCCAAATGCCCATGGATAATAGACTAGACAAGGAAAATGTGGCACATATACAACATGCAATACTATGCAGCCATAAAAAATGATGAGTTTGTGTCCTTTGTAGGGACATGAATGAATCTGGAAACCATCATTCTCTGCAAACTGACACAAGAACAGAAAACCAAACACTGCATGTTCTCACTCATAGGCAGGTGTTGAACAATGAGAACACAGGGAGGGGAGCATCACACACTG
>PVKP010049928.1:0-13674 GCA_004027715.1 Plecturocebus donacophilus | reverse complement strand
AGGTTTAAATAAAATATTGGTTGTCTGCTTATTTGTTATTTTCATCCCCTATTCCTTCCTGTCTCCATTGTTAAGCACAATTATTGGCATAAAAGAGGTTTTTAATACCCATTTTTAGACTGTATTCTAGCCTGGGCAATAAAACAAGAATCCCGTTCTCTCTCCCTCTTTCTCTTCCTCTTTCTTTCTCTCTTTCATTGTTTTTTTTTCTTCCTTTTGCTGTTTCTTTCTTTCTCCTTTTTTCTCTTTTTCTAAAATCTCTTCCTCTTTCTCTCTTTTATTCAAAAAAAAAAAAAAAAAAAGATGGAGCCTCACTCTGTCATCCGGGTTGGAGCGCAGGGGCACGATCATGGCTCATGCAGTCGTGACCTCCCCAGAATCAGATGGTCCTCCCAGCTCAGCCTGCTGAGTAGCTGGGACTCCAGGTGTGCACTGCTACATCTGGGTAATTTTTTTGTATTTTTTGTAGAGACGGGGGTCTCTCTATATTGCCTGAGCCACCTCTTGAACTTCTGGGCTCAAACTGTCTACCCTCCTTGGCCTCCCAAAGTGCGAGGTTTTTTGTTTTTTTGTTTTTTGAGATGGAGTCTCACTCTGTCACCCAGGCTGGAGTGCAGTGGCGCGATCTCAGCTCACCGCAACCTCCGCCTCCCAAGTTCAAGCGATTCTCCTGTCTCAGTCTCCTGAGTAGCTGGGATCACAGGTGCCCACCACCACGCCTGGCTACTTTTTGTATTTTTAGTACACCACACCACAACACGGGCACCGTGTTGGCCAGGCTGGCCTCGAATTCTTGGCCTCAGGTGATCCGCCTGCCTCGGCCTCCCAAAGTGTTGGCATTATAGGCATTAGCCACTGCTCCCGGCCTAAAGTGCTAGGATTATAGGCATGAGCCACTGTTCCCAGCCTATGAAAATATTATAAAAATAAAAATACTGGCCGGGCGCGGTGGCTCACGCCTGTAATCCTAGCACTTTGGGAGGTCGAGGTGGGTGGATCACTTGAGGTCAGGAGTTCAAGACCAGCCTGGCCATCATGGTGAAACCCCATCTTTAAAACAAAAAAAGAAAAGAAAAAGAAAGAAAAAGAAAAATACTATATAAAGGTGATCAATCACTTTTCTCTATTGTTCAGATTGGGTAACTGTTTTTTCTTTTTTGAGACATGGTCTCGCTCTGTCACTTGGGCTGGAGTGCAGTGGCTTAATCACAGCTCACTGTATCTTTAACCTCCTGGGCTCAAGTGATCCTCCCCCCCAGCCTCCGAGTATCTGGGAATACAGGCATGCACCACCACGCCCAGCTAATTTTTGTATTTTTCATAGAAATTCAAGTGAGGTTTCGCCACGTTGCCCAGGCTGGTCTCAAACTCCTGAGCTCAAGTGACCTGCTTGCCTTGGCTTCCCAAAGCGCTGGGATTACAAGTGTGAGCCACCATCCTGTCCCAGGTTGGATAATTTCTATTATCCAACTAGTCTCAAACTGACTCTTTTGTCATCCCTCTCCTGCTGTTAAGCCTATTTAGGAAATTTTTATTTCTGATGTTCCGTTTTTCAGCTCTAGAATTTTTATTTATTGTTTGAGATAGAATTTCGCTCTTGTTGCCCAGGCTAGAGTGCAATGGTTCCATCTCAACTCACTGCAACATCCGCCTCTTCAGTTCAAGCAATTCTCCTGCCTCAGCCTCCCAAGTAGCTAGGATTACAGGCACCCACCACCATGCCCAGCTGAATTTTTGTATTTTTAGTAGAGAGAGGCTTTTACTATGTTGGCCAGGCTGGTCTCAAACTCCTGACCTCAGGTGATCTGCCCGCCTCGGCCTCCTAAAGTGCTGGGATTACAGGTATGAGCCACCACACCCAGCCTATTTAGTTATTTTTAAAATTTCTTTTTCTCAGTGGGGCGCAGTGGCTCATGCCTATAATCCCAGCACTTTGGGAGGCTGAGGCTGGTGGATCACCTGAAGTCAGGAGTGCAAGACCAGCTCGGCCAACGTGGTGAAACCCCATCGCTACTAAAAATACAAAATTAACCGGGTCTGGTGGCAGGCGCCTGTAATCCCAGCTACTTGGGAGGCTGAGGCAGGAGAATCGCTTGAACCCAGGAGGCAAAGTTTGCAGTGAGCCGAGATCATGCCACTGCACTCCAGCCTGGGAGCCAAGAGTGAAACAGTGTCTCAAAAAAAAAAAAAAAATGAGCAAAGAGGCTGGGTACAGTAGCTCACACCTGTGATCCCAGTACTTTGTTACGTCAAGGCTGGCCAATCACTTGAGGCCAAGAGTTCGAGAACAGCCTGGCTAACTGAGCAAAACCCCATCTCTATTAAAAATACAAAAATTAGCTGGGCATGGTGGCAGGTGCCTGTAATCTCAGCTACTCAGGAGGTTGTGGTATGAGAATCACTTGAACCAGGAAGCGGAGGTTGCAATGAGCCGAGACCTCGCCACTGCATTCCAGCCTGGGCAACAGAGCAAGACTCCGTCTCAAAAAAAAATCATAATGAGAAAACACTTCACCCCCACTAGGGTGTCTATACATTTTAAAACCAGAAAATAACAAATGTTGTCAAGGACATGGATAAAGTAGAACTCTTATGGGAACCTGGTGGGAATGTAAGATGGAGCTGCAGCTGTGGAAAGTTTGGTGGATTTTCAAAACCCTAAACATAGAATTACCATGCACCCCAGCAATTCCTCTCCTCGGCATATACCCAGAAGAGCTGAACGCAGGAACTGAAGCAAGTGCTCTACACCCATGTTCACAGCTGTGCTATTCACAGGAGTCAGAGGGCGGAAACAACCCAAGGACCCTGGAGGGATAAGTGGATAAACAAGATGAGGTCTGCACATGCAGTGCAGTGGTATTCAGCCATAAGCCCCACTTGCCGGGGGCTGGGAGTGCGGGGAAGGGCAGTTACCGTGCAGTGGGTACAGTGTTTCTGATTAGGATGATGGAAGGCTCTGGGAATGACCGTGGAGAGGTTACACAGCCTTTTGAATATCTTTAATGCACACTTGTATCTCACACCTAGAAATGGTTAAAATGAACCTGGGCAAATAAGTGAGACCCGGTCTCTACAAATATACAAAAATCAGGTGTGCATGGTGGATGCCTATGGTCCCAGCAACTGTGGAGGCTGAGGTGGGAGGATCGCTTGAGCTCAGGAGATCGAGGCTGCAGTGAGCCAGGACTGCACGACTGCACTCCAGCCTGGGCAACAGAGCAAGACCCCCTCACCAAAAAAAAAAAAAAAAAAAAAAAAAAAAGGTTAAAATGGTAAATGCTATGCTATCTTTATTTTACATTAAAAACATAAGTAAAAATAATAGAAAGGCAAACGGCTGAGGTCACCTGCCCAGTGAAATGTCTCTGCTCTACCCAGTGTCCAACCAGTTCTCAGGCCCAGACTTCCTCTGCTGAAGTCTCCTTCCCACGAGGAAGGAGCCAGTAGCACCATGAAAGGCATTTCTAGTAGTGGTTCCCCTCATCCTCCCGCAAAGGGGCTTGTGTCTGCTTACCCAGGTAGCCGTGTGCTGGGGAAAGGGAAAACTCTGATCTTTCTAGTGCTATTGGATGTCGGCTCCAAGTCAGCAGTGATCCCAGGGACCCAAAGTGCCCCCGTGGCCTCCCTGCTACAGCAGGAGCACAGACAGGCAGGCAGGAAGCAAAGTCCTGGCCCAGTTCGGTCGCACGGTGGGTCCAGCAGTTCATGAACTACCCGTGGGTTATTTCTGCAGCTTCTGAATGCGTAAGTGGAATAGACATATTTAGTATTTGGCAGAACTTTCACAGTGATTTCTAACCTTTAGAGTACCAGCTGAAGAATCACACGATGTATAAATTTAAAAAGGAGACTATCTTCTTTAGTGTCACTCTGTCACCCAGGCTCCAGTGCAGTGGCACAATCATAGCTTACTGCAGTCGCAAATTCGTGGGCCCGAGAGATCCTCCCACCTCAGCTTCCCAACTAGCTGAGGCCACAGGTGCATGCCACTGCAAGGTTTGTTTCCGAGGATAAAACGAAGAAACTGAGGCCAGCACCAAAATAATCCAATGCAAGGGAATTTATTCAGGCTCCCGGGTGAGATTCTGAAGTCCCAACAGGAGGGGCCGGAGAAGTCGCAGGGACTCCTCTCAGACAGGGGGTTTTATAGGGAGTGAAACAGCTCGATTGGTTGTGGGAGAGCAAGACTGCTATTGGGTAAGTTACAAGCCTTGACCTAGGACTTGGCTTGTTATTGGTTGGAATTACTTGCCTGCTATTGGTTGTTAAGACTCAACTGCTATTGGTTGTTAAGAAGCTATGGTTGCAGCACCTTGTTTGCATACTGGGCTCTTTAAGGGAAGACCAGGCTGTACGAGCAACGGAGAGGGGAACATGCCCGAGCATGTCTGAGCTTGCTCGGGGCTTGTAAAAGGGAAAAAAGGAGAGGGGGTGGATTGCGTCCGAGCTCCCAGCAAGGCAACCGGCCTTACAGTCACCATACCTGCTTTTTTATTTTTTGTAGAGATGGGGTCTCACTATGTTGCCCAGACTGGTCTCCAACTCCTGGCCTCAAGGAATTCTCCCACCTCAGCCTCCCAAAGTGCTGGGATTATGGAATCACAGGCCTGAGCCACCCTGCTCTGCCAACTTTATTTCTTATAAAGGGTTATATATAGCCCACAAGGTGGCCAGGCTGGAAAACTAGCCTCTGGCAGAGACCAAAAGACAGGCACTTTGAGGGAGAGCGAGGTGAACAGGAATTTATGCCGAATAGGATGGCCAAGTCTACACATTTAACAGGATCTGGGAGGAGCTGTGAACATTCATGAAGGAGAAATGTGCATATCCCATGCAGCCATGTTTACTTTGGGGTGGAGACTTTACATTTAAATGCATTACAGTTAGTCCCTACATGTCAAAGCTGAAGCAGGGACTGACACGAAGGCACGTGCACAGCCTCTGTAAAGCAGCCGACCCGGTCTGCGCGGTCTCTATCAGAAGACAGTTGCTAAAACCAGTCTCTTGTCCTGTCAAAGCTGTAGTGTGGCTGGTAGCACAGGAAGGTTAGTGTCTGGTGTTGGTTGAACTGTGATTGTTTTAATATCGTTTATCTTGAGGCCAGTCCTTGTTTAACTGTTAGAGGAAAAAAAACCGCCGGACGCAGTGGCTCACACCTGTAACCCCAGCACTTTGGGAGCTGAGGCGGGCAGATCACCTGAGGTCAAGAGTTCGAGACCAGGCTGACGAACATGGAGAAACCCCGTCTCTACTAGAAATATAAAATTAGCCGGGCTCGGTGGCGCCTGGCTATAAGCCCAGTGACTCGGGAGGCTTAGGCAGGAGAATGGCTTGAACTGGGAGGCGGAGGTTTCGGTGAGCCGAGATTGCACCACTGCACTCCAGCCTGGGCAGCAAGAGAGAAATTCCATCTAAAAAAAAGAAAAGAAAAATAAAACGGTGACAGAATATAGTTTCTTCTTGACGTGTAGGGATGTGTGACTTAGCCCTTGCCTGGCGTGGTCTTTGGTCCCATCTCTAATTTGGTGTCCTTCTGCCCCAGAGCCTGTTCTGTCGGTCTTATGATCTCTATTTTAACGTTACTGTTGGTCAGTTGTGTCTAAACCACAAAAGGAGTGAAAGGGGGCAGGGGACAACAAGGCGTGTCTGACCTTCCATCCTGTCATGGCTGTTAACTCAGTTTTTAAAGTTTCTCTGGGTCCCTTTGGTCAAGGGGAGGGGGTCTTTTCAGGCTGTGGGAGTGCTTAGGATTTTACTTTTAGTTCTCAAGAGTGAGACATATTCTGCAATAAAGGCGACATGAAAGTTCCTGAACTGCCCCCTACCGAGAAAAAAAGCCAATGCTTTCATCCAGGAAGGCTAGCAGAGCTTCGAGGCCTCAGTAAAGTCTGAGAGGCCGGCCGGGCACAGCTGCTTACACCTTGTAATCCCAGCACTTTGGGATCGCTTGAGACCAGTAGTTTAGGACCAGCCTAGGCAACATAGCGACAGGTGTGTCTACAGAAAAATACAAAATTTAGCCAGGCAACGGTGCATGCCTGAGTCCCAGCTACCTGGAAGGCTGAGGAAAGGGAATTGCCAGCGCCCAGCGTGGTGAGGTTACAGTGAGTGGTGATCACACCCCTGCCCTCCAGCTTGGGCAACAGATCAAGACCCTGTCTCAAAAAAAAAAAAATAAATAGGCTGGGCGCGGTGGCTCACACCTGTAATCCCAGCACTTTGGGAGGTCAAGGTGAGTGGATCACGAGGTTAGGAGTTCGAGATCAGCCTGGCCAACATGATGAAACCCCATCTCTACTAAAAATACAAAAATTAGCCAGGCGTGGTGTTGCACACCTGTAGTCCCAGCTACTCGGGAGGCTGAGGCAGGAGAATGGCTTGAACCTGGGAGGCGGAGGCTGCAGTGAGCCAAGATTGCGCCACTGCACTCCAGCCTGGGCGACAGAGCAAGAGTCTGTCTCAGAAAAAAAAAAATGTAAGGCCAGGCGAGGTGGCACGTACCTGTAATCCAGCACTTTGGGAGGCCGAGGCAGGCAGATCACGAAGTCAGGAGATCGAGACCATCCTGGCCAACGCGGTGAAACCCCATCTCTAAAAAGAAAAAAAAAATTGAAAAAAGAATTAAAAAAAAAAGTAAAAACAGCCCACAGAATGAGAGAAAATATTTGCAAATCATATATCTGATGAGGGACTAGTATCTTAAATACACAAAGAACTCTCACAACCCAACAATGAAGAAGAGACAAATAAGGCACGCCTTTGGGAGCCCAGAGGCCTGGGATGCCACAGCAACCCTTCCAAAGCAAAGGGCAAGCACGCAGCCCTCCTCCCACTACGAAAGGGCACAACAGCGTGAAGCTTCTGTGGGATTTGGAGGCGGAAAAAACTTGGGAATAGCGCCCAAGAAATCTGTGGGTGATACAGAGGATGCCAGCTTTGAGTAGAGCCCAGGGCAGGACGGGGTCTGCTGCAGCTCCAGGTCGTGGCACCAGCAGCCCTGAGCCCGAGCCTCTGGGCTTGCAGAGCCATGGCCAATGCTTGGCAGAGGAAGGTTTCATGTGGGGCTTTCAGCGGGCCGCAGTGGAAGGGTGGCACAGCCACACCTAGGGTTCTGGGGCAAGGCCACACACCAGCCACAAAACAAATCCATGTTCCTGGACCTTGGCAGGAACTGGGCATCTGACAACAGGCTACCCAGTGACCACAAGGCTCATTCGAGCTGGGTATTGTCAGAGCCACTCGCTGGGTCTTTATTTTATTTTTGTTGTGAGACGGAGTCTTGCTCTGTTACCTAGGCTGGAGGGTGGTGCAGTCTTGGCTCACTGCAAGTCTGCCTTCTGGGTTAAAGCGATTCTCCAGCCTCAGCCTCCCGAGTGGCTAGGATTATAGGCACCTGCCACCATACCCAGCTAATTTGTGTATCTTTTATTTATTTATTTATTTATTTATTTATTTATTTATTTATTTTTCTCAACCTCCCACCCAGCTACCCCTCTAATTTTTGTATCTTTAGTAGAGACAGGTTTTCGCCATGTTGGCCAGGCTGGTCTCAAACTCCTGGCCTCAGGTAATCCACCACCTTGGCCTCCCAAAGTGTTGGGTGGGCGAGCCACCACCCCCGGCCTTATTTATTTTATTTTTTGAGACAGGGTCTTGTTACATTGCCCACGCTGAAGTGCAGTGGTGTGATCTTGGCTCACTGCAGCCTTGAACTCCCGGGTTCAGGAGATCCTCTCACTTTAGCCTTCCGAGTAGCTGAGACCACAGGTGCATGCCACCACACTCAGCTAATTTTTTTATTTATTGTAGAGACAAGGTCTTGCTATGTTGTCCAGGCGGTCTCCAACTCCTGAGCTCAAGCACTCCTCCTGCCTGGGCCTCCCAAAGTGCTGGGATTACGGGCATGAGCCACTGTGCTCGGTGGAGCCACTAGGTCTTAAGGTACCATCACACAATCAAAGTGGCATTACCAGGATCGGCTCTCAGCAAGTCCAGAGGACACACGTAAGCCGTGAAAGCAGGTGACTGCCGTCCCATGTGTCCTCACTCATGCTGTTCAGGCGGCCCTGAACAGCAGTGGAGCATGGGCAAAGCCCCCCATATGACAGAGTTTCTGTGAGCGCTGTGCTATCTACACTGTGCAAACACAGAAGTTCCTAGACCCACTGGCAGTAGCAAATGGTTGAGCTGGTTGGTTCAGGAACCTGGACAGAGCAAGATTAGAAGTTAAGAGATGAAGGCCGGGTGAGGTAGCTCATGCCTGTAATCCCAGCACTTTCGGAGGCCGAGATGAGCAGACCACCTGACATCAGGAGTTTGAGATCAGCCTGGGCAACATGGTGAAACCGTCTCTACTAAAAATACAAAAAATTAGTTGGGTATGTTGGTGCATGCCTGGAATCCAGCTACTCAGGTGGCTGAGGCACAAGAATCGCTTGAACCTGGAAGGCGGAGGCTGTGGTGAGTCAAGATCACACTGCTGCACTCCAGCTTGGGCGACAAAGCCAGACTCTGTCTCCAAAAAAAAGAAGGGAGTTAGGAGATGAGGACATCAGGAGAGGCACCTGGAGCTCTGGGGTGAAGTGTGCTGCTTCTGTGGGTGAATGCACTGGTCTGAGCCCCAGGGGTGCTTCGCTCCTCAGGACCTCTGGTAATCCCCCTGGGGTAGTTGTGTTCCAAACCTCACAAATTTAGGTTCTGGGTCTGATGGGGTGGGAGGCGGGGAGTGCCATCACCAGGGTCATGGTAAGGGTTGTGTCAAACGTAAATTATGACAGTTGCCCAGTCACTCTGGGCTCCTCGTGCCAGCAAGCCAAGGAGTCCCCAGGTGGGCCGAGGTGCCCAACCCAGCTCATACTGGGGACGGGGAGGGATGTTGCATCTTCCAGGGATCCCCTGGGTGCCTTACGATGCTCCCATGCCCATCCCTCCCTGTGAATGGGCCCCTGTAGCACTGCAGCCTGCCACAGGCTGGCACCCAGGGGCTCAGAGCCCTCGAGGAGGACTTGGATCAGCCCACCAGGTGAGCCACCCAGACCTTCAGAAGTGCTTCCGGCTCTGGGAGAGGGAGCCCTGAAAGGGGGAGGAACAGGGAGAGGACAGTCCTCAGTTACAGTCTCAGAACCAACTCATGCAGCAGTGGTGGCCACTGGCCCCACCACCCTTCCTCCTGTACACCTGTCCAGCAGCTGTGACCAATCAGACTTCTTGTCCCCCACATCTGAATGGAGTGGACTTAGCCCAAGAAGCCAGGAGAATGGAGCTCTGCAGGGCTGTGGGAACTGCCCTCAGCCCCACCTGGAGCCCTCCACCCGCAGCTGACATGAGAAGGTCACTCACGGCTAGCCCCTTCTCTGGAGCATTGGCCAAGTGGGAACCACCTTGGAGTGGCAAGACTGTGCACCGTGACCCTCTGTGGGCTACAGTGGAGCTTCCACAGCTTCTGTGTCCCCTGTCCTCCCCCGCCACCTCAGGAAGCCCTGGTGCCCGAATCCCCGTCTTGGGCTGCAATTCTAAGAGAGGTGGGTGGGTGTGGGATTAAAAAGTGGGTGCCCGGGTGGGCGGTTTCTGAGCTCAGCTCCTCTCCATCCCTGCACACAGGGATGCCCCTCCCTTGAACCTGGGAGCCCCGTCCTTGAGTTTGTCAGGAACTCCACGCCCTGGCAGCCCTGCAGCTGGACCCTCTGCTCTGTTGGAAATGGTCTGTGAAGCAGCCCTTTATGTACTGGGATTTTGTTTTGTTTTAGTTAGAGACAAAGTCTTGCTGTATCGCTCAGACTGGAGTGCAGTGGTCTGATCATGACTCACTGCAGCCTCAACTTCCAGGCTGAAGCAATCCGCCTGCCTCAGCCTCCCGAGTAGCTGGGACCACAAGCACGTGCCACCACCAAAACTAATTTTTACAGTTTTTTTGTAGTCAGGCGCTTTGGCTCATGCCTGTAATCCCAGCACTTTGGGAGGCTGAGGCAGGTGGATCACTTGAGGTCAGGAGTTCAAGACCAGCCTGGCCAACATGGAGAAACCCTGTCTCTACTAAAAAATAGAAAAAAATAGCTGAGGGTAGTGACACACAACTGTAATCCCAGCTACTCGGAGGCTAAGGCACAAAAATCGCTTGAACCCAGGAGGTGGAGGTTGCAGTGAGCAGAGATTGCACCACTGCACTCCAGCCTGGGCAACAGAGCAAGACTCCATCTCAAAGACAAATTTTTTGTAGAGATGGAGGTCTCACTATGTTGCCTAGGTTGGTCTTGAACTCTGGCCTCAAGTGATCCTCCCACCTCAGCCTTTCAAAGCATCGGGATTACAGGAGTGAGCCTCTGCACCCAGCCCTAAATCTTGTTTTTTGAATCATATCTTCTCTCTTTTTATTATTGGTAGCTAGAAGAAGCCAAGCAACACCTTGAACCTTCTCTCCTTAGCTGGATCATCTTATTCCCAGGTGCATTGTCTAGCTTCTATTTCCTTTTTGGCTACAGGTGACACTGTTGCTAAACTTCCTGCCACTACATAACAATGGTGTCCTTTCCTCTGTCTTCCAGTAACATTTTCTTCACTTTCCTCTAAGTCCCCAATGTCAGCCTCTGCAAGAGCCTCCCAGCTCCCCAACACTGCCCTGTCCCAAAGCCAATGTCGCACGATTTAGGTTTTGTATCAACAGCACCCCACTTCCAGTACCAGATCCCATTCTGCTTATCTGTAGCTGTAGAACAAAGCACCTCAAATTTGGTGCAGTAAAAACACTCTGCATCATCGATTTTATTCTCTCTCAGAGTCATGGAGCTTGACTGGCTCAGTGAGGGGATTCTCAGCTTTGCTACCTCCTGTGGTTACAGTTCAATGGTGGCCGCGTCCAGAGCCATCTGAAAGGCTTCCTCACTCACTCGTAGGTGCCCCATGCTGGGTGTGGATGGGTCCTTCAGCTGGCACTGCTGGCTGGAACACTTCCGTCATCTCCCGAGGCTGCCTGGGCCCCTCACAGCACGGTGGCTGGGTGCAAAGAGCAAGCATCCCAAGATGTGAGAGAGAGAGAAGGAGCTGAGTCGTCCATCTGCGGATCTGATCTATGTGACTCCTCGTATTTGGCCTCAGAAACCACGCAATGTCAGTTCTGCTGCATACTATGGGTTAGAAGCAAGTCATTAAGGTCAGCCCATGTTCAGGAAGGAATCCAATTAAACTCCCGAAGGGAGGAATGTCAGAGAACCTGCTGGCATGTTCCAGAAGTGCCACAGTGGCCAGGCAGGGTGGCTCACACCTGTAACCCCAGAGCTTTGGGAGGCTGAGGCAGGTGGATTGCTTGAAGTTAGGAGTTCTAGAGCAGCCTGGGCAACATATTGACCCTATCTATAACTTTTTAAAATTAGCCAGGCGTGGTGGCATGTGCCTGTGTTCCCAGCTACTCAGGAGGCTGAGGTGGAAGGATCTCTTGAGCCCAGGTGTTTGAGGCTGCAGTGAGCAATGGTCACCCACTGCACTGCAGCCCAGGTGACAGAGGGAGACCCTGTCTCAAAGAATAATACAAAATAGAAAGTCAACTTTTTGAAAAAGTGCCACAGTGGGCCATTTACCAAGGTGGACTGGTGAAGACGCAGGGCACACGCAGAGGCAGATAGGTGGAAGGGAATGAGCATTGGAGGTGGACAGGTGGGCAGTGGCCCATTTATAAAGGTGGGGAACACAGGGCAAGAGAGGGATTTTGAGAAGGCCTTGGGTTCCTTTCTGGCGTGGTGACCGGGAGACCTTTATTGGTGGTGGAGATGGAGATGTGGAGCAGGCTCCCGAAACATGAGCCTGGAGCAGAGAGAGAGGCCAGGCTGGAGGTGCACTTGTGAGTCACTGGCACAAAGACGGTGCCTGGAGCACCAAGGCTGGAGGAAGCCTCAAGGGTGAGAATGGGAAGAGATGGAGGAATGGCCAGGGCTCGGAGGAAGAGGGCTCAGCAAATGTTAGGGTGGCTCTCCTGACCAGTGATCCTGCCTCCCTCATGGTAGGAGGACTTTGATTTTGGGGGATGCTCCAGATGCAGTTCTGTGAGGGAGGTTTGCTGCGGGAGGAGAGACCCATGGCCGTCCAAAGGAACGTGGGAGGAGATGAAATGTGTGGGGCTGTGGCAGCCGTTCTACCACCAGGATGTTGGGGGTGGGGTGAGGGTGGGGGTTGGAAGAGCCACTCCCCGAGGTGGTGGCTCCATCACTGAGCCTTGGGACTAACAACCCCTGGGAACCCTATGTGGGAGCTCTCGTGACAGAAACTAAATCGGCAGGTTCTGTCACGTGATGTCCACAGCACTTTCACTGATGGAGAGTGGGGGTGGCAAAGTCTTGCAGAGGGGCTGGTGGAGGGAGGAGTGCAGGAATGCACGTCGCCCAGGGGCGGCCAGGTTCTAACCGTCTCACACCTAGCCACTGAGCCTGCAGAGCGCCTCCAGTTCAGTCACTACAGTTCAGATTGGGAAAGACAAGCCCAGAGGCTGAAGGCCCCTGTGGAGGTCGCATGGCCAGAAAGTGACAACTGGGAACGAGCCAGGCCATCTGTTTCTCAGTGCCACGAGTCCCATACTGTGTTTTAGGAGGGCAAGAGGAGAGGATCTTCAGCTGAAGTGACCGTCCCGCTGTCCCGAGCCGCTTCACTGGGGGTGAAATAATGTAGCCAAGTGCGGGTCACCAGCGCTGTGGCAGAAGGGACCGAGGACGGTGTGATCAGAGTAGGACTTGCCTAAGCAGAGAGCAAGGAGGGGACCCCGCCTGAGACAACTCCTGGGGGGTAGTGACCGGGTAGGGAAGGGTGGGGTGCAGTGCTGGATGTTTTTGCGCGGATTCTGGGACCAGTGGGAAAGCGAGAAGACGGGCGGCTCTGGAGCACCGAGGAGGGGCCTCCGAAGGGGCCGGGGAGGTCTCATTGACACAGGTTAAGAGACGGAGAACTGGGGGCTCCCGGCAGCCCAGGCTTCCCGCCACGCTCCCACGCCCTCCAGGGCCATGAGACCCTGGCTCCGAGGTGGCTGCGGGTTCGGGACGCGGGGCGGGACACGCGAACACCTCGATTCCTACCTGACATTGCCGGCAGGTGCCTCCCGCGCACACCTCCACCCCTCCCCGCCTTTGTTGGCAGGTGCCTCGCGAGCACACCTCGACCCCTTCTTGCCATTGCCCGCAGGTGCCTCGCGCGCACACCTCCACCCCTCCCCGCATTGCCGGCAGGTGCCTTGCGCGCAAACCTCCACCACTCCTGGCCATTGCCGGCATTCGCCTCGCTAGCACAACTCGACCCTTCCTCGCCATTGCCCGCAGGGGCCTGGCGTGCACACCTGGACCCATCCCCGCCATTGCCGGCAGATGCCTCGCTCGCATACCTCCACCCCTCCCCGAATTGCCCGCAGGTCCCTCCCGCGCACACCTCGACTCCTTGTTGCCATTTCCAGCAGGAGCGTCGCGCGCACACCTCCACCCCTCCCCACCATTGCCGGCAGGTGCCTCGCGCGCACACCTCGACCCCTCCACGCCATCGCCGGCAGGTGCCTCTCGCGCATACCTGGACCCCTCCCCGCCATCGCCCGCGGGTGCCTCGCAAACACTCCTCGAACCCTCCCTGCCATCGCTGGCGGGTGCCTCGCGCGCACACCTCGACCCCTCCCCGCCATCCCCGGCAGGTGCCTCGCGCGCACACCTC
>PVKP010049927.1:0-13681 GCA_004027715.1 Plecturocebus donacophilus | reverse complement strand
CGATTCTCCTGCCTCAGTCTCCCCAGTAGCTGGAATTACAGGTATGTGTCACCATGCCTAGCTAATTTTTGTATTTTTAGTACAAATGGGGTTTCTCCATGTTGGCCAGGCTGGTCTCGAACTCCCAACCTCAAGTGCCCCACCCACCTCAGCCTCCCAAAGTGCTGGGATTACAAGTGTGAGCCACCATCCGTGGCCTATGAGTCAGGAGCCTCCTTAACCAGCTAAAGCACCTCCATTTCCTCAAGAGGATTTCTTGCATCTTCCAGATCTCAAAGGGAGAAAATCATGCCAAAAGAGTGCACATTTCTTGGTTTATTCTTGGGTATTTTCATTTTAGCATCTATCATAAAAGGGACTTTTTCGAGAGAACTGTTATTTGTATATTGGAATTCTATTTTTAAAAAATATTCACAATGTACCCACTCATCTTACTGAATTTTCTTATTGTTCATGGGAGTTTTCCAGTCGGTTGTCAGGTTTCTAGGCGTAGGTCATGTCATGCACAAAAAGTTTTAGATCAGTCTTTATTCCAGCACTTCTGAAACTACCTGTGGTGAAGGGTCATGCTTCTGTTTTCTAAAATAGGTGACAGCCAGGCATCGTGGCTCACGCCTGTAATCACAGCACTTTGGGAGGCTAAGGCGGGTGGACCACCTGAGGTCAGGAGTTCAAGACCAGGCTGGCCAACATGGTGAAACCCCATCTCCACAAAAATACAAAAATTAACCAGGCATGATGGAGGACACTTGTAATCCCAGCTACTTGGGAGGCTGAGTCGGGAGAATCACTTGAACCTGGGAGGTAGACGTTGCAGTGAGCCGAAATCATGCCATTGCACTCCAGCCTGGGCGACAAAGCAAGATTCAGTTTCAAAAATAAAATAAGGCTGGGTACAGTGGCTCATGCCTGTAATCCCAGCACTTTGGTAGATAGAGGTGGGTGGATCATGAGGTCTGGAGTTCAAGACCAGCCTGGCCAACATAGTGAAACCCTGTCTCTATTAAAAATACAAAAAAACCGGGCATGGTGGCAAGCATCTGTAGTCCCATCTACTCGAGAGGCTGAGGGGAGGAGAATTACTTGAACCTGGGAGGCAGAGGTTGCAGTGAGCTGAGATAGCACCACTGCACTCCAGCTTGGGCAATAGAAGGAGACTTTGTCTCAGAAAATAAATAAATAAATAAAATAATAGGCAAGAAGCTCATGAAATCCATTTTTGGCTAATTTTCTTCTTCTTCTTTTTTTTTTTTTTTTTTTTTTGTCACCTAGGCTAGGGTGCAATGGCATGATCTATGCTCACTTGCAACCCCCACCTCCCAGGTTCAAGCAATTCTCCTGCCTCAGCCTTTCGAATAGCTGGGACCACATGCACATGCTGCCATGCCTAGCTAACTTTTTGTATTTTAGTAG
This sequence comes from Plecturocebus donacophilus, assembly GCA_004027715.1. Lineage (NCBI taxonomy): Eukaryota > Metazoa > Chordata > Mammalia > Primates > Pitheciidae > Plecturocebus > Plecturocebus donacophilus. The sequence continues at coordinate 12,268 of PVKP010049927.1, read as the reverse complement.
AGACAGTGTTTCACTGTGTTGCCCAGGCTGGGCTCAGGCAATCCTCTCACATCAGCCTCCCAAAGTGCTAGGATTATAGGCGTGAGTCACCACACCCAACTTTTTTTTTTTTTTTTTTTCCAAGACGGAGTTTGCTCGTCACCCAGGCTAGATGCAATGGCACCATCTCTGCTCACTTGCAACTTCTGCCTCCTGGCTTGAAGTGATTCTCTTGCCTCAGCCTCCTGAGTAGCGGGGATTATAAGGGTGCACCACCACGCCCAGCAAATGTTTGTATTTTTAGTGGAGACAGGGTTTGGTCATGTTGGCCAGGCTGGTCTCAAACTCCTGGCCTCAAGTGATCTGCCTGCCTTGACCTCCCACCCTGCTGGGATTACAGGCGTGATCTCGAATGCTGAGTTACCAAGCTCTGTTTCCTACTGCAGGATCATTAACCAGGATTATGCAAAGTACAGAAACCTGGATCCATGAGTTTCTTAGTACTTGGTTGTGTGTATGTGTTTACTGCACTTTTTATGTCTAAAGCCAGGAAAAAAGGAGAAGAGGGAAGGACAATATTCCGGGGATATTTATATTGATATTGGAAAAGTTAATGGGTTTTCTCCAAGCTGGGGCGTGGAGAAGGGAGTAAGAGGAACTTGAGACAAAAATAAGAACTTTTTAGAACTTCTGAACATACTACAATTTGACGGGGGGGGAAAACTACATTTTCAAAAATAGATGCTTCAATTAATATGTCTCTTTTACTGTTCACTGGTGTCACGAGTGAAGGTAATGGCAATCGTTCCTGCTACAGCGGAACTGTCTCCGAGTCTGAGATCCTGTAATTATACGTTGGACCGTGCGTATCTTACAAGGTCTTTGCGGTACTATGCGGAGATACGGTGTCTGGGATTCCGTGAGCTCCAGGGCTCTGCTGGCAGGGGAACAGGACAGGTGCAGCCCAGGGGTCAGGGAATTTTTCCTGGGGGATCTTCTGGACCCACAGTCCTGGCCAGGTCTCCCAATCCTGCTGGCCAGCGGTGAAGACCACCATGAACACTGTGCAGGTCTATTTTCCAAGGGTCTTCATTCTAAAATCAACCATTGGTGCCATTGAGGGAAGGGGTGGGGGCGCCAGAGGGTGTGGCTACCCTGTCCCCAGGCTTATTCCCTTGGCAATATCCTCACTGCCAAGCAACAGCTCCTCTGCTTCTCCCAGACCACGGTCACCATAAAGTTGCCTCTTTATTTTTATTCTTATTTACCTTTAGTCTCCAGCCTCCATTCTCGCACCCAATTATTATGTTTCATCTTTCATTCTGACACTCCTTGTTATCCACTGCTATGGGCCTGTTTAGCAACTTTTGGAAATGAGATGTGAGGCCCAGCGCGGTGGCTCATTGCCTGTAATCTGAGCATTTTGGGAGGCCAAAGTGGGTGGATCATCTGGGTCAGGAGCTCGTGACTAGCCTGGCCAACATGGTGAAAACCCATCTCCACTTAAAAAAAAAATTAGCCAGGCAGGGTGGTGTTCACCTGTAGTCCCAGCTACTAGGGAGGCTGAGGCAGGAGAATGCTGTTGCAGTGAGCCGAGATCACGCCACTGCACTCCAGCCTGGGCAACAGAGTGAGACTCTGTCCCCCCCACTATCCCAAAAGAAAAGAGAAGAAAATAAGAAATGAGATGTGACATAAACAAACTTTTTTTTTTTTCTGAGACAGGGTCTTGCTCTGTCACCCAGGCTGAAGTGCAATGGCACAGTCTTAGTTCACTGCAGCCTCAAACTCTGGGGCTCAAGTGATTCTCCCACCTCAGCCTCCCAAAGTGCTGAGATTACAAGGCATGAGCCAAGGTGCCAGCCTCTGCCGCCTTCCTCACCTTAAAGCTCCCTGTCACTCACATGCTCCCACTACCTGGTCTGGTCATTCTGTTCCATCAAAATAGTCCTGGCCTCAGGGCTTTTTGCACTTACTGTTGTTCTGTCCCTGGAAAGTCCCTCTTTCTCCCTCCCAATCTTCCCATTGCTATCTCTTTGTCAGAGAAGCCTCAGGTCAAAGAGTCACCCTTACAGAGTTCTTCAGGATCACCTGGTCCAGATCACGGTATTTTCCTGACCTTACAGTGCGTACCACCAACCACCTGATGGTTTTGTGTTTACTGACTACATCCTCTGCAGGAATACAAAGTCCACGAGAGGAGAGTCCTTACCTGTTCTCATCACTTGCATCTCCTTTGCTTGGCATCTACAAAGCAAGGATGCATGTTTGTGCTAAATGAGCACTCTCCCCTTTGAGCTAATTCCCCAGCTTGAGGGATGCGTGTTTATGAAATGAACAAATACACAAGGGGGACAGGCTCATGAGAAGATAAGGAGACGAATTTCTACCAGGGAGAACATAAGAGCAGCCCTGAGGCTGGGTGTTCAAGGTCGGAAAGGCAGCCAGGTGTGGCCAGAGAGGTTCGAAATGACACAGGCAGGGGCCAGACCCATTGGGGAGCAGGGCCGGAGCCTCGGGGATCCCTTCTGTAAAGAATATGGTCATGGGACAGACACGATGTGATCTGATCTGCACTGCAAGTGATAAAATAGGCTTAGCATAGAATTTTAAAGCTTAGGCCAGGCACAGTGGCTCACACCTATAATTCCAACACTTTGGAGGCCAAGGTGGGCGGATCATGAGGTCAGGAGATTGAGACCATCCTGGCTAACATGGTGAAACCCTGTCTCCACTAAAAATACAAAAAATTAGCCAGGCATGGTGGCATGCACTTGTTGTCCTAGCTACTTGGTAGGCTGAAGCAGGAAAATCGCTTGAATCCGGGAGGCAGAGGTTGCAGTGAGCCAAGATTGGAGATCGCACCACTACACTCCAGCCTGGGTGACAGAGCAAGACTCCATCTCAAAAATAATAATAATAATAGAATTTAAAAGCTTAACTTTTTTTTTTCTTTTTTTGAGACAGAGTCTCACTCTGTCACACAGGCTGGAGTACAGTGGTGCAATCTCAGCTCACTGCAACCTTCGTCTCCCGGTTCAAGCGATTCTCCTGCCTCAGCGTCCTGAGGAGCTGAGATTACAAGTGCCTGCCACCACACCCAGCTAAGTTTTATATTTTTAGTAGAGACAGGGTTGTTCCATGTTGCCCAGGCTGGTCTCAAACTCCTGACCTCAGGTGATCCACCCACCACAGCCTCCCAAAGTGCCGGGATTATAGGCGTGAGCCACCATACCCAACTAAGCTTAACCATGTTTAAGCATGCAATTCAGGGGCATTAAGCACATTCACATTGTTGTGTGGTCACCACCACCCAACTCCAGAACTATTTCATCTTCCCAAACTCAAACACCGTCCCCATCAAACACTCACTCCCAATCACTGTGCCGCCAACCCCTGGGAACCAGCACTCTCCTTTCTGTGACTATGAATCTGATGGCTCTAGAACCTTATATAAGCAGAATCATACACTGTCTGTCCTTCTGTGTCTGGCTTATTTCACTCAGCACCATGTCCCCCGGGTTCATCCATGTTGAAGCATGTGTCATAATCTCCTTCCTTTTTAGAATTGTGATAAAATGCGTGGCTCACCCTCATAATCCCAGCACTTTGGGAGGCCGAGACAGGTGAATCACTTGAGGTCAGGAGTTCGAGACCAGCCTGGCCAACATGGCAAATCCCATCTCTACTAAAATTACAAAAATGTTTAGCTGGATTACTAGCATAGCCTGTAATCCAGCTTCTCAGGAGGCTGAAACACAAGAATCGCTTGAACCCAGGGGGCGGAGGTTACAGTGAGATGAGATCGGACCATTGCACTCCAGCCTGGGCAACAGAGCAAAACTCTGTCTCAAAAAAGTAATAAAATAAAATAAAATTGTGATAAAATATACAAAACATTAGGGTAGTGGTGGGGGGCTGAGAAATGAGAATGGTTACTGGAAACAAAAATATAGTTAGATACAATAAGATCTAGTGTTTGCTAGCACAGCAGCATGACCACAGTCAGCACTAATTTGTTGTACATTTTATAATAACGAAGAGCATGCAATTGGAATGTTCATCGCACAGAAATGATGAATGCTGGGGGTGATGGAAACCCCATTTACCCTAATGTGATTATAAGACAAATATCTCACGTGTCCCATAAATATATACCCCTACTATGTACTCATAAAAATTAAAAATTAAAAAAAATTAAATTAAAACATGTAGGCCAGGTGAGGTGGCTCACACCTGTAATCCCAGCATTTTGGGAGGCTAAGGTGAGAAAATCGCTTGGGCCCAGATGTTCAAGACCAGCCTGGACAACACAGCAAGACCCCATCACTACCAAGAACAGGGAAAAAAAAATGGCCGGGCGTGGTGGCTCACGCCTGTAATCCCAGCACTTGGGGAGGCTGAGGCAGATAGATGACCTGATGTCAGGAGTTACAGATCAGCCTAGCCAACATGGTGAAACCTTGTCCCTACTAAAAATACAAAAAAAATTAGCTGGGCTGGTGGTGCACGCCTGTAATCCCAGCTACTCTTGAGGCTGAGGCAGGAGAATTGCTTGAACCCATGAGGCAGAGATTGCAGTGAGCCGAGATCGCACCACTGCACTCCATCCTGGGCAACAGAGCAAGACTCCATCTCAAAAACAAAAACAAAACAAAACAAAACAACAACAACAACAACAACAAAAATACATATATATATATACCTAGGTGTGGTGGTGCCTGCCTGTAGTTCCAGCTATTTGGGAGGTTGAGGTGGAAGTGAGAAGACCGCCTGAGCCCGGGAGGTGGAGTCTGCAGTGAGCGATGATGGCAGCATTGCACCATCATTGCACTCCAGCCTAGGCAACAGAACAAGACCGTCTCAAAAACAAGTTAAAAAATAGAGATACAAAGACATACACAAACAAAACATAAACTGTACTCCACCCCTTTTTAAGGCTAAATCGTACTGCACGGTCTTCTCATCCCTGGGACTGTTGTGTCTCGAGGGGGCCTCTTAGCTGACGCGTGCAGCAGCCCAAGGGGGCACTCAAGGGCCGGTGCCGCCCTCCAGCCAGGTCACCACTGCACTTCCACTACACCGACAGGGGTCCCACTTTGCAGGCGAGGGCCCCGGACTCAGAGGCCCGTGGATGGCCTGCGCAAGGACATGCAGTAGGTGAAACCCCATACGGCGAAGAGCAGGGCGCGGCTGGCCGGGTCCGCCTCTCCGCGCCCACAACACCGCCTGAACGCAGAGTGCGGCCCCGCCCCGGGCCCTGTTCGCCGCCCACCCTGCGCCGCCACTGAGCAAGCGCAAGTGGAGCACCGCGTCGTAACCTTAGGGCGCATGCGCCAGAGACGCACCCGCACAGAGCGCTCCATTCCCCCGGGCGTGAATCCGCCGATCCGGGCTTTCAGGCTCGCCGGGAGCTCTGTTTATAAACACACCGCGCGGTGGCCGGCGAGGGGTAACCCTAAGGGGAGTGGGGTGGGAGGTCAGAGGTTACTGGGCGTAGGGGCGCCGGTGGAGAGACCGACCCCACCCACCCTGGGGGACTGCTGGCCGCGCGGCGTGGCTAGCCGAGCCGCCCAACCGCGGATCGGACTGCCGGGGCGCCACGTGGTGCGCACGTGGTTCTGCCCCGGCGCGGCGGCTCCCCTCCCCCCATGGCGCGAGCGGGGCTGCAACGCCCCTTGGCGACGCCGCGTTGCGTATTGCGCATGCGTACAGTGCGTCCCGAGGCGTTTTCCGGTGGCGCAGTGGGGTCTGTTGCACCCTAGCGACGGCTGCGCCGGGAGGTTCCGGGTCGGTGGAGTCGCCTGCCCAACGTCGTGTGCGCGAGTGACGGGTGAAGGCCGGGTTTGAGTGGGGGCGAGCCTCCAAGAGTCCACGTGGGGCCAGTGGGATTCGCTGGGCCCGCTTTCTAAACACTGGGTGTCCTCGAACCTGGGGGCTCGGGCTGGGTTCCCCGCCCCCCACCAGGACAACCGTGCCTGGGTCAGTGGCTGCATAAATAAATAAACGAATGGGGGTAAAATGTATACAATATTAAAAAGAATGTTGTTTCAGATTTTTTACTATGTCACCTACTCTTACAGACTTTATGAGACTTTTTTGTTGTTGTTTTTTATGTTGCCAAGGCTGGTCTCAAACTCCTCGGTTCAAACCATCCTCCCGCCTCAGCTTCCCAAAGTGCTGGGATTACAGCCGTGTTGATGAGATTCTACATGAAATCTATTGGGCATTTCCTAAGCAGTCATTGGTAGTTGTTATGGTTGTTGCTTAAAAACAAAAACAGAAATAAATGGTATACCCTATTCCAAAAGAATTTGAGAAAGGTTTATAAAGATTAAAAAACAAGTGGCAGGGAAAAATAAAAACATGCAAAATTCCTCCTGACTTTTTCTGCCATTTTATAGCAAAGGCTCAGAATTGCATTGCCACTGCTGGTTGTTTCTGTAAAATTAGTATTTCTCAATTTAACTACTCCAGGGACATTTTTTTTCCTTGAGACAAGGTCTCACTGTGTTGCCCAGGCTTTAGTGCAGTGGTACAATCATGGTTTGCTGCACCCTCAGCCTCCTGGGCTCAAGCGATTCTCCTGCCTCAGTCTCCCGAGTAGCTGGCATTACAGGCACGATCCTCCATGCCCAGCTAATTTTTGTATTATTATATTTTTTAGAGACAGGGTTTTGCCATATTGCCCAGGCTGGTTTCAAACTCCTGGCTTCAAGTGGTCCTCCCACCTTAGCCTCCCGAAGTGCTGCAATTACAGGCATGAGTCACCACGCATCCCAGCAACATCCTTTATTTTCTATTTTTGTAGAAACAAAAGTCTCACTGTGTTGCCCAGGCTGGTCTCAAACTCCTGGGCACGAGCAATCCTCCCACCGAAGACTCCCAAAGTGCTGGGATTACAGGTCTGAGTCACCTCTGCCAACCCATCTTAAATACAGCCATGCATTACTTGAGAAAGGGGATACTTGAGAAATGCATTGTTAGGCAGTTTCATCCTGTGTGAATGTCATAGTGTGTAATTACACGAACCTGTATGGTACAACCTGTTGTTCCTAGGCTACAACCTTTAACAGCATGTTAATGTAATGTGCTGAATACTATGAGCAATTGTAACACAATGGTATTTACATACCTAAGCATAGACAAGGTAAGGTAAAGATATAGTATTATAGGCCGGGTGTGGTGGCTCACATGTGTAATCCCAGCACTTTGGGAGACCAAGGTAGGTGGATCCCCTGAGTTCTGGAGTTCGAGACCAGCCTGACCAACATGGAGAAACCCCATCTCTGCTAAAAATACAAAGCATTAGATAGGCATGGTGGTGCATACCTGTAATCCCAGCTACTCGGGAGGCTGAGGCAGGAGAATCACTTGAACCTGGGAGGCAGAGGTTGCGGTGAGTCAAGATTGTGCCATTGCACTCCAGCCTGGGCAACAAGGGCGAAACTCCATCTCAAAAAAAAAAGGATACAGTATTATAATCTTAGAAGATTGCTGTCATATATGGCGTGAATGGTTGGCCTGTTTCATGACTAAATACCTAGTATGTGCCAGGTACTGCTCTGGGCTCTGAGGTGGTGCTATTGGCGTAAAAGGAAAATCTAAACGTGGTGACATTATAAAGGAAAGCCAGGAAGTCCATATCCTAATGGTCGGGCTAATGGTACATGTTTAACAATCAGCTGGGGAAGGACTGCATGTATTCACACACATTTATTATAAATGTTACCGGTATGAAGCGTGTGTATCATATCAATTACAAATAATGATAAAACACACAGTACTCTTTTTGTTAGTAAATTCCATGGTCAGCTGATTCTCAGAGAATTCTTTGCTTTAGCGTTGTTGAACTCCCATGTCCATAGCCAGCCTGTGCTTGAAACTGAATTGTAATCTGCAAGGTCGAGTTGTTACCCAACCCACCATTTTCGCAGTAAATTTGTTGCCTTTAAACATAATGCTTGGCCTGGTAGGGTAGCTCACGCCTGTAATCACAGCACTTTGGTACTGTATGGGAAGCCAAGGCAGGAGGATCACTTGAACCCAGGAGTTTGAGACCAGCCTCAGCAACATAGCAAGATCCTGTCTCTACAAAAAGTAAAACAATTAGCCAGGCATGGTAGCATGCACCTGTGGTCTCAGCTACTTGGGAGGCTGAGGCTGGAGGATCTTTTGAGCCCTGGAGTTGGAGGCTGCAGTGAGCCATGATCACGCCACTGCACTCCATCCTGGGCAACAATGAGACCCTGTCTCAGAAAAATAAAAGTAAAATAAATGTAATGTTTGACAGGAGTGTTGATATTTTCACTTTAATGAGTAAGAAATGAAGCAAAAAAACATACAGATCAGAACTTTATTTATTCCTCGATGATGTCAATAACCTTTTTGCTGTATTGGAGAACGGTTTTCTATTACTGGATGAATATTTCCTCAACGTTTTGTGCTATTCTCAATGTAATGGCTACAGACATCACAGAATCTGAAGTTTAAGCATATTGTTAATTTTCTCCATTATTTTCTTACGTCTAGGGATTGGCAAATGGATTCTGCAGAGTCAGATGGTAAATATTTTCCACTTTTCCAGACACATACAGTCTTCGGCACAGTCTCTTGTTTTGTCTTAACCACCCTTTAACAATGTTTAAAAAGAAAAAAAAAAAACATTTTTAGCACAAGCAAGAGCCAGATTTGGTCTTCATAGCCCTGAATTGTAGCATTTTCAGATTTCCGCGATAATCTCTGCGATAGTTGATCCAAGCTGCCAAGTGGAGTATCTGAACTTGGAGTTGGAAAGAGAATTTCTAGTATACAGATGGAGTAGTAATAAGTAACCTCAAAAGATCAGATTACAGTAAAATAATTAGGACATGATAAGTGTTGAGACTTTCAATATAATTTATTTCACTGCAAGCTTAATGTAATTTAATTTTTTTTTTTTTTTTTTTTGAGACGGAATCTTTCTCTGTTACCCAGGCTGGAGTGCAGTGGTGTGATCTCAGCTCATTGCAACCTCCACTTCTCGGGTTCAAGCAATTCTCCTGCCTCAGCCTTTCTAGTAGCTGGAGCACAGGCAGGCACCACTATGCCTCGATAATTTTTGTATTTTTGTAGAAACAGGGTTTCACCATGTCACCCAGGCTGGTCTCAAACTCGTGAGCTTAAGTGATCCACCCGCCTCAGCCTCCCAAAGTGCTGGGATTACAAATGTGAACCACTGTGCCTTGCCTAATATAATTTTTAATAATGGCTATCTTTAACAACCAATTCACTGAAATCCTGAACCTTTCACAGGTCGGCTCTTGTGAACAGCTCCAACTCAGCATTAGTCTTACCGGTAAGTGGAGATGGGCTTCTGGAATGGTAGATAGAGTTCCATTTCTTAGCATAGGTTACACTTAGACATACCCAAAAGTGACCCCCCCAAAGGAGTCACACCTGTGTATCACACACCCTCCCTTGAGTGAGTGCAGGACCTGTGATGGGCTTCTAACCAGTGGAACATGGCAGATGGAGCAGATGTCATTGCCCAGATCTGGTTATGCTGGTTATGTTATATGCAAAGGGCAAGGGGCTCCTATTCCCATTGCTCCCATGGTCACATGACATTATAGAAGATCCCATCCTGGCCCACTGGAGACAGAGACACTCTTGCTGGCCTTGCAGAAGCAAACAGCATGTCAACAGCCCCTGGAGAGGACCCCATGGCCAGGGACTATGAGTTGCCTCCAGGACCTGAAGGTGGCCTCCAGCAGATGACCAGGAAGAAGCTAGGGCCCTCAGTCGTGGCCACAAAGAAATGCACACTGCCAGCAGGCTGAATGAGCTTGAGAGAGGATTCTTGCCTGATTGAGCCTCCAGTTGAGAATGCAGCCCAACTCAACCTGGATTACAGCCTTGAGAGGCTCTGAGCAGAGGACTCAGCTGAGCTCTGCCCAGGCTCCTGCCTCAGGGAGACCATGTGGTGCTAAATGGATGTTGGTTTAAGCTGTTAACAAATACATGATTATTCAACATATGGATACACCTTTCTGTATGTGTGTTACATTTCCCAATTTTTTTTTTTTTGAGACAGAGTCTTGCTGTGTCTCCCAGGCTGGAGTGCAGTGGTGTGATCTTAGCTCACTGGTACCTTGCTGCCTGGGCCTGCTGACCAGTGCCTTCCTCCCTCTTTAACTCTGCTGTACCTTGTCACCCTCCTCTCACTTCCAGAGCTCTCCCTCACTTCTGCTGGGGTATTAAGAGGCCCACAGAGCCTGATCAAAGCTCAGCCAAGGCTAACCAAATGCCATCTCCCTGTTCACAAACCCGCATCTTCTCTTCACCCCCTAGCCTCAGAGTCCCCTGTCCCCCTTCCCTGGGAAGCCAAAACATCACGGTCCAGCCACTGCACATTTTCTCTCATCTGCAGAATTTCACAAAAGAAACCAAGGGCCCCTGGGCCCCAACTCCAGCCCTAAGCGTTCTGCCAAGGAGGGAGGCCCGTGCTGTTCACGCTGCCCCGTGTGTGGGTAGACAGATCTTCCCAGGCCGGCTTAGGTTGTGAGGTTGGCCTGGCAGGGATAAAACCGGGCCGGATGAGGACTGGATTGCAGCAGGCAGCCCATGGGGCTTTATCGCCGTTTTCTGCGGAACAAAGGCCCGGCTGGCCCTGGGAGCTCATGCTGCTGCTCTATTGAAATCTCGAGGTGGTTCTCTATTAATCACTCCCCCTGGCGCCTCAGAGGCCCCAAAAGGAGTCAAACAAAACCTCTTTTCTAAGCAGGAAGAGGTTTGCAGAGGCCTGAGCAGAAAGATTCCCCCAGCTCCTCTGGCCAACTTAACACACAAGAAAAGCCTGCTTGGGTGCATGGCGGCGGGGGGAGGTTGGAACGTGACCAGTTTCACTCGGGACCCCAAAGAGCTCCATGCAGGAAGCAGAGTGGGTGAGTGAGGGGTCTCGCCTTCATGCAGCCCCCTTCCTTGTTTTATTTTAGAAACTGAAAAGACCCAATCAAATGATGTTTGTTTGTTTTTTAGTAGACATTTACTAGGAGCAAGGTAGAGAAGAAAAAAAAAAATCCCATTTTCTTTTCATTTTCTTTTTTTATTTTAGTTGGAGTTTCACTCCTGTTGCTTGGGCTGGAGTGCAATGGCACAATCTCAGCTCACCACAACCCCCGCCTCCCAGGTTCAAGTGAGTCTCCTGCCTCAGCCTCCCAAGTAGCTGGGATTACAGGCATGCACCACCATGCTTGGCTAATTTTGTATTTTTATTAGAGATGGGGTTTCTCCGTGTTACCCAGATTGGTCTGGAACCCCTGACCTCAGGTGGTCTGCCCGCCTCAACCTCCCAGATTGCTGGGATTACAGGCATGAGCCACGGCGCCTGGCAAAACTCCCATTTTCTTTCCTTCTTAGACGTAACCTTGAATCACAACTTCTTTGTTTCTCTTTTTTTCCCCACCTGATGTTGCTGTTCTGCATTAACCAATAACTGATATTGCATTATTAATTAACCTATCAATATAAAGTTTGGCTTCTATTTTTAAACAGGCTAAAACACCAAGCAGTCATTTCCCCTGATAAGCACTGACAACCCTCCGGGACCAGGCCTGCTGCCTGTGGGTGTGTGTTTGTCTGTTATTGAGAAACAGCTTTTTAATTTTAATTTTTTTATTTAGTTTTTATTTTATTTTATTTTATTTTATTTTATTTTATTTTATTTGAGACAGAGGCCCCAAAAGGAGTCAAACAAAACCTCTTTTCTAAGCAGGAAGAGGTTTGCAGAGACCTGAGCAGAAAGATTCCCCCAGCTCCTCGGGCCAACTTAACACACGAGAAAAGCCTGCTTCGGTGCATGGCGGCGAGGGGAGGTTGGAATGTGACCCAGGCTGGAGAGCGCGGTCACTGGCATAATCACAGGTCCCTGCAGCCTCACACTCCCAGGCTCAAGCAATTCTCCTGCCTCAGCCTCCCAAGTAACTGGGACTACAGGCATATGCCACCATACCCAATTAATTTTCCTTTTTTTTTTTTTTTTTATTTTTCAGACCAAATCTTGCTCTATTGCCCAGGCTGGAGTGCAATGGCACGATCTCGGGTCACTGCAACCTCCACCTCCTGGGTTCAAGCCATTCTCCAGCCCCAGCCTCCTGAGTAGCTGGGATTACAGGCATCCACCATCATGCCTGGCTAACTTTTGTATTTTTGTAGAAACGAGGTTTCCCCATGTTAGGCAGGCTGATCTTGAACTCCTGACCTCAGGTGATCTGCCCGCCTCGACCTCCCAAAGTGCTGGGATTACAGG
>PVKP010049926.1:0-13681 GCA_004027715.1 Plecturocebus donacophilus | reverse complement strand
TTTTTTGCCTGGGAATCTCCTGGGCTGGCTCCCTGATTCAGTCCCCTTTTTAATCCGCCTTCCCGTAGCTCCACTCGCCAGTTCAAAGGGCGCACAGACCAGTGGGTTTTGTGCGGAGAACCGCCGCGCCGGGGCGCCGGCAAAGCAGCCGCGCCGGCCGAAACAGCCGAGCCGGCCAAACAGCCGCGCCAGCCGAAACAGCCGCACTGGCGACCCGTGGGGCTGCTCCGCCTGGGGATCTCCTGGTCTGGGGGTAATAAAGATCCGTCTGGAAATGCGGCGTCCACTCACCCTCTGCACCCTCACTGGGAGCTGCAATCCTGAGCTGCTCCTATGCGGCCATCTTGGATCGCTGTCCGATTTCCATTTTTTACATTTGCTGAGGAGTGATTCACTTACAAGTATGTGGTCAATTTTAGAGTAGGTGCGATGTGGTGCTGCGAAGAATGTATATTCTGTGGATTTGGGATGGAGAGTTCTGTAGATGTCTATTAGGTCCACTTGGTCCAGATCAGATTTCAAGTCCTCGATATCCTTGTCAATTTTCTGTCTCATTGATCTGTCTAATAGTGCCAGTGGAGTGTTAAAGTCTCCCACTATTATTGTGTGGGAGTCTAAGTCTCTTTGTGGGTCATTAAGAACTTGCTTTATGTATCCGGGTACATATATATTTAGGATTGTTAGCTCTTCTTGTTGCATTGATCCTTTTACCATTATGTAATGCCTTTCTTTGTCTCTTTTGATCTTTGTTGGGTTAAAGTCCACCTTATCAGAGACTAGGATTGTAACTCCTGCTTTTTTTTTGCTCTCTATATGCTTCATAAATCTTCCTCCATCTGCTTATTTTGAGCCTGTGTATGTCCTTGCACATGAGATGGGTTTCCTGAATACAGCACATCTATGGGTCTTGAATTTTTATACAATTTGCCAGTGTTTGTCTTTTGATTGGGGCATTTAGCTTGTTTACACTTAAGGTTTTTTATTGTTATATGTGAATTTGTCCTGCTATTTTTATGCTACCTGGTTTTTTTGCAAGTTAGTTGACGCAGTTTCTTTATTGTGTTGATGTTCTTTGCCATTTGGTAGGTTTTTGGAGTGGCTGGTACTGGTTGTTCCTTTCCATGTTTAGTGATTCTTTCAGGAACTCTTTTAAGGCAGGTCAGGTGGTGACAAAAATCTCTCAGCATTTGCTTGTCCATAAAGGATTTTATTTCTCCTTTGCTTATGAAGCTTAGTTTGGCTGGATATGAAATTCTAGGTTGAAAGCTCTTTTCTTTAAGGATGTTGAATATTGGCCCCTGCTCTCATCTGGCTTGTAGGGTTTCTGCCAAGTGATCTGTTATGAGTCTGATGGGCTTCCCTTTGTGGGTAACCTGACCTTTCTTTCCAGCTGCCCTTAGCAATTTTTCCTTCATTTCAACCCTGGTAACTCTGACGATTATATGCCTTAGGGTTGCTCTTCTTAAGGAATATCTTTGAGGTGTTCTCTGTATTTCCTGGACTTGAATATTGGCCTGCCTTGCTAGGTTGGGAAGGTTCTCCTGAATAATATGCTGAAGAATGTTTTCCAGCTTGGATTCATTCTCTTCGTCACATTCAGGTACACCTATCAAATGTAGATTAGGTTTTTTCATACAATCCCATATTTCTTGGAGGCTTTGTTCATATCTTTTCACTCTTATTTCTCTATTCTTGCCTTCTCATTTTATTTCATTGAGTTGATCTTCAATCTCTGATATCCTTTCTTCTGCTTGGTCGATTCTGCTATTGAAACTTGTGTATGCTTCGCGAAGTTCTTGTGCTGTGTTTTTCAGCTCCATCAAGTTGTTTATATTCTTCTCTAAGCTGGTTATTCTCATTACCATTTCATCTAACCTTTTTTCCAGGTTCTTAGTTAATTTGCATTGGGTTAGAACAAGTTGTTTTAGCTCAGAGAAGTTTGTTATTACCCACCTTCTGAAGCCTTCTTCTGTCAATTCATCAGATTCATTCTCCGTCCAGCTTTGTTCCCTTGCTGGTGAGGAGTTGTGATCCCTTTGGGGAGGAGAAGCATTCTAGTTTTTGCTGTTTTCCTCCTTTTTGTGCTGATTTCTTCCCATCTTGGTAGATTTATGTAACTTTGGTCTTTGTAGTTGGTGACTTTCAGATGGAGTCTCTGAATGGACCTCCTTTTTGTTGATGTTGAAGCTATTTCTGTTTTTTAGTTTTCCTTCTGAATGTCAGGCCCCTGTGCTGCAGCACTGCTGGAGGTCCATTCCAGACCCTGCTTGCCTGGGAATCATCTGTGGGGTTGCAGAACAGCAACGGTTGATGCCAGTTTCTTCCTCTGTTATTCGTCTCAGAAGGGTACCCACCAGATGTCTGCCAGAGCTCTCCTTTATGAGGTGCCTCTTTGGATATACCGGGGTCTTGGGAGCTGCTTCAGGAGACAGTCTATCCCAAATCAGAGCTCAGGTGCAGTGCTGGGAGCTCCACTGCTCTGTTAAGTGCACAGCTCTAGTTGGGAACTATACTCCAGAGTTGTTCCTATTTGGCCATCTTGCTCTGCCCTCTTCTTTATCTAATTTTTAAGGGGGAAGTTGAGGTCATCAATTTTACATTTCTTCTTTTATAAAGTAAATGTTTACTGCAAAGTTCCACCTAAATTTGATTTAGTGGCATTTCTTGCATTCGGATATGTTATACGTTCATATTCATCCCATTAAAATAATATCTATAGCTCTTGTCTTTCTTCTTAAATTTTTAAATAACCCATAATTTTAATTGCCAAATGTTTGGGAATTTTTCCAGAGGTTATGCATTTATTTGCTTATTGATTCCTAATTTAATTATATTGTGGTCAAACAATATCCTTTTAATACTTCCATCCTTATAAATTTATTGATAGCTGTTTTATGGCTCAGAATGTGGTATATTAAATATTCTATGTGCACTTGAGAAAAGAATGCATATTCTGCTATTATTTGGGGGTGGGGTATTGTCTATAAATGTCAATTAACTCAGTTTGGTTGAAAATGTTGTTAAACTCTTCTCTATCCTTAATGATTATCTGCATGATCTATAATTTATTGATGGAGATATTTCTCAACTACAACTTGCGGATATGTCTGTTTCTTATTGCATTTTGACAGTTTTTTCTTTATGTATTTTGTGGCTGTTATTATGTCCATAAACTTATGAATTGTTGTGTTTTCTTTATCAACTAACCCCTTAACATTAAAAAGACCACCTTTAACTTTGATAATATTATTCTATCTGAAATCTAAGTTATCTGATATTAATATGTTCACCCCATCTTCCTGTTGATTGGTGTTTTCAAATATTTTCCCACGTTTTCAATTTTAACAATTTGTGAAAATTAAAGTGTTCCTATCAAAGGCCTAAAAACAGAACTAGACCCAGCTATCCTATTACTGGATATGTATCCAAAAGAATATAAACCATTTTATCATAAAGACAAATGACAAATGCATTTGTATGTTCATTGAAGCACTATTCACATTAGCAAAGACATGAAATCAACCTAAATATTTATCAATGGTAGACTAGATAAAGAAACTGTGGTACATATACACCATGGAATATTACGCAGCCACAGAAAAGAATGAAGTCACATCATTTTTAGGAACATAGATGGGGTTGGAGGCCGTTATCTTTAGCAAACTAACAAGAATAGAAATCCAAATACTGCATATTCCCACATATAAGTGAGAGCTAAATGATGAGAACACACGGACACATAGAGAACGAAAGACACTGGGCCCTACCAGAGGACGGAGGGTGGGAGGAGGGAGAGATTCAGGAAAACAGTTAACTAATGGGTAATACCTGGGTGACAAAATAATCTGTACAACAAACTCCCATGGCCCAGGTTTACCTATATAACAAATCTGCACATGTACCCTTGGACTCAAATGTTAAAAAAATAAAAATAAAAATGTGTGTTTCTTCCAATATACTTGGTCTTGTGTGTGTTTTTATCCATTCTGACAGTTTTCTTTTTACACTTGTAAGTTCTTCTGAGCATTTTACACATGGTGTTCTTTTGGCCATACTCTCAGAGTCTACGTCCTAGTGACATAGTAGAATCTAATTTCTGGAAGGTAATAAACCCATGAGCCAGTGTTTCTGTTGTTTAGCTATTCTTAATCATATCCTTAAGATAAAATGTGTCCCTCTATTTTGCCCAGGAAAATCAAAGATATTTTGATATCATTTTCAAATTTGGATGTATGAATAAAATAATATAAATATTAAAGGATAATCTTTCATTTTTGCAAACTAATTCTTTAAAAGGACCAACTTTGCATCATTCATTTTTCTACTGACTTTAGAGACTAATTGATTTGCAAGAAAATTCAATGTCTTTTTTCAAAATTTAAAGAGACTCTAAGGATAAATATGCTTTGTGAAAAAAGTTGTGTGTGTGTGTGTGTGTGTGTGTGTGTGTGTATGCATGAATATATATATAGATATAGATATTCTATAGGGGAGAATATATATATATATATATATATATATATATATATATATATATATATTCTCTGGGGGAGAACAAAGATTTCCATATGCTAGATCAAGTATTAGGAAATCTCTTGATAATTCTTAGGATTTAACCTTGAAAGTATCCATTGGGATTGGAAAACAAATTTTTCCTTATGAAGTAAAAATGTTTAGTTAGCCAACTGCATTGGGAATTTATCATATTATGAAGCACCCTGAGGTTTCCCAAAGGTTGTAGGCCTGTATGAGTTAGCCAACTTGCATATATATGTGTTTTCTGTGTTTCAATTTCTCAGTAACCACAAGTTAACATACTGTACTGGCCATCTTAATAGGCAAAGAAATTCTGGGCAAATTATTTGTGTACTATACCCAAAAAAGACAACTAAGTTTATAATGACAATTGGGATAATTCTTTATATGTTGTTTAATGTTTACTTCTTTTTATTAGAATTATTTTCTATTGTTCATTTCATCCTGCTGAAATTCATGAGCTCCCTCTTTGGGCTGTTACCTCAGCTTTTAATTTTTAACTTACCATTACAAAACATTTACACTTCAATAGAATTTCAACTTTAAGAAATTTCTGAATTCTCATTTTATCAATGTAATCATCCCATAACATGTGCATAGCATATATTTTTCTCCTATGAGTTAATATTTGCTTTATTGCAGTAGTAAAGTTCTTTAATTTTTGTTGCTTTTCTGTTAATATGCTATGTCACAAAGCAGTAAAAACATGTTAATAGGAAACTGGCAGCAGCTTTTAAACTGAAGTTGCAAGAAGTTATCATCAAAATTAATAAAAAGAAAGACAATAAACTTTTAAAAGCTCCAACAAAAGGGCAGGCTTGTATGACCTTAGAAATACTGAAGGATGAATAGCTTAGAACGTGGAAAAGAAAAAACGCAATACCTTAAAAAAAAGTGTCTTAAATCTCATCAAAAGCTAAGAGGTCAAAGTAAGATTAAGAGAATTATATACTAATCCATGTGTAAGAAATTCCATAAAAACTCAGCTTATTAAAATGTGTTTTCAGATTTTTAAACAATATTAATTTACAAGCAATGACTGTGTACCTCAGGAAACAATCTGGGTATGTGCTTATATATCTTTGTGATTCATTACAAAATGAAAAGGCCTGATGCTGAGCACTTATCATGGGTTCTATGGTCAAATGGTCTTCATTAATGTTGGTTTCCAGCACAGATATTCTCTAAAGCGTTGTAATCAATCATACGATTTTTGCTTTCTAGCTCTAATTTTCATACTAAATTAACATTCCCCCCTTTCTTCTTTTTTGTTTAGCTAAGAAAAAATAATCCCAAGTAATACTTCATGTGGAAAGTATTTTATTAAAAATAATTTTGTGACTATTGTTTTTTAAATGCCTAAGTAATATCTAATGTTTTTAGATATTAAAGAGAAATTGTATTTAATGAATACATTTATTTTTAATATAAAATAACAATAAAAAATATAAAAGAAAACAAATTTATGGTTTTCATAACATTGTTCATCAATTATGTGAACTAAATTTCAGTCAACAACTTATATGTAATGTGAATGAAGTTAAAGACTGTAATCATAGTAAATTTGAGAATATTTACAGAATCATTATTTCTAAAATTACTTAGATATGTAAAGAGCTATGTAAAATATAAATATTGCTAAAAAACAAAAGTCTTTTTCACCTAATAATCCACATTATTTAAAACTATACCTTTATTTTTAACATCTATGTAGTTATTTGCATCTTCATGGCATTAGATCATTATTTTCTAAAATTTTTTGACCAAGAGCCTCTACTAAAATAATTTGTTAAACATTCAATCTTAATATAAGAAAATACGTATGTTAAATGTGTATACAATAAGAGTTAATATATTATTTTGGAAAATCTGAATCTCTTTATCATAAAAATTACAAATAGAATTTATAATATTTGTTTTCATCAACTCATTCATCATCTTGAATAAGTCTTAGGCCTGTATACCTAACAGAATATAACTATAATAAGTAATGATCTGTGACTGTACTATTCGAAAGAAATAAATCTAAATGTAGAGATAGAGGATGAGAATCACAAAATAAATAGATTTAATGATTTATTCGCACTATTTTTAAAACATTCACTTGGAAAATATACCTTTCAAGGTTTTTGTGTAACATTGTTTTTCATTCTATTGCCAAGCATGTTTGTGGTAACTGAAGCACACACGGTAAAATTTTCCTTAAATACATATATTTTGAGAACCATAAATTACTAAAGTTTTGTCATATGTCACCCTATTTAAAGTCATAACTTTTAAATTAAAATAATTCATCATGGATACGTATGAAAGCAAAATGTTGTGATAGCAATTTATCAAAATAAAATAATGTTATTGACTTATCAAACTTCCTAAAAGAGATCATTAATCTTTAATGGTGTTACTACAAACAAAATTATTTTGTTTAGTTATCTAAATTCTGTTTATCAACTTCTTGAATTGTTTGTCAAGGAATCTAATTTATCTGAGCTCTAAAACATTGCTGATTTAGTTTTTATTTTTTCATCATTATATTGAATTATAATCTGTAATTTAATTTAATGAAAATGCTGTCTCTATAATGGCATTACAAAATTTCTTGTAACAGTAAACCATTAAAGCATATTAAAAGTATTTATTATTGGTCCTTATCAGGACCAATAATACAACAAATAGAAACCTGGGATATACAATCAGTACAAATAATTGACAATAATAGGTCTCTATTTTTCTACATGTAAAAAAGTCAAAACTATAACCATTAAAGAGTAAAATTAAAACTTATTTCTATAAAAATCAAGAAAGTATTGAAATTATTAAATATGTTCACATCTAAAAATCAGGAAAAAGTCACTCTAATGAACAGCAAATTTCTTTAAATTTGTCAATTTTCTCAAATTGGTATATTTAATAAAACTGAAATTTAATTTTGATAGATATTTATCCCTTTCCCAGGCAAAGAGATAGTCTGGATTTGGCATACTATTCTTGTAAAAATATTATGTTAATGGTGATTTATATTTTATTGTCTTAGAACATAAGTTTTCAATTTTGCATGTTTCCTTTACCACTATTTTTTCAAAATTAATACCATCACTTGCTTACTACTTTCTTCTTCTTAATAATTTTATGAGAAAAACTTTAAAGATATTGGTGTCTTTCTACCTCTGAAAGAAATATCTTACTTTTTCAAATTAGAATATGCACTGTTAATCTATTTTGATATAAAAATTCTTCTACATATGTAGATTATTTAAAAGTGTAACTCTATTTCGGTCTGTGTTTCTAAAGGATAATTTTTTTAAGAAAAATATAATGTCTCAATACCACTACCACACATAAGAATTTACAATAATTTTTTTGATTCAACAACTAACAAGTTACTATTGATTTATCCAATCATAATATTTTATACTTTTTTTGGATAGTTTCAGGGTTGAAATTCAGTGCATGGACTGTTGCTGGTTCATAAGTTTCTTAAGACTCTTAATTTTTATGTTGGTCCTCAGTATCACTTATTTTCTTGTGTCTTTTCCTTATAGAAGACACCCAGACATTTTTTCCCGTAGGGTCATGATCGTCCAACTTTTGCTTATAATTTCAGTGTTGCATTGTTAACATATTCCCCCTCCTTTAGATATAAATTTTAATTTCTAAAGGTTTGATAAACAGATTCAGCTTTTTAGAAAGTATTTCGCATAAGTAACATTATACGTTTTTATCATAGAATGAAAAAAATTTGTTGTTTCAATTCAATAGATGTATTACTTTGATTTCATGGACTATTATTGATATTCAAACTGTCCTGTTATTTTGAACAGAGGGAGTTAATTCAAGTTAGTTCCTGAGACCTACGATTATTAATTGTATTCTTAACTTCTATTATGATGAGGTATTTCAAGCTCTAAGTATCCATTTACTTATATAAATGACAGAATTCTATAATACTTTCCCCACTTGGCAATATGCAATGGAGGTGACACAATAAGCCAATTACACTTGATTTCCATAGTAAATTACTCATTAAAAAAACCCATAAGAACAGTACAATATTCCCTTAGTTCTTGCATGTTATCACACATATGAGGGTTTTCTTTCTTTCCTTCTTTAATTAATTTAATGTATTATTTATTTATTTAGTTTTGGAGAAAAGCTCTCACTGTTGTTGAGGCTGGATTGCAGTGGCACAATATTGGCACACTGTAGCCTCAATCTCCCAGGCTCAAGCAGTTCTCCTACCTCAGCCTCCTAAGTAACCACAGGCATGCACCACTGTGCTCGGCTAACTTCTTTTTTCAGAGATGGAATCTCATTACGTTTATGTTGCCCCAGGTGGTCTTGAACTCCTAGGCTCAAGCAATCAAGCTGCCTCAGTCTCTTAAGTTGTTGGGATCATAGGCATGAGCCACCATGCGCAGTGTTTTCCTGCATAAATGTCTGTATGACTGAATTAAAAATTACTGGTTCACATTATCTCTTCTTAAGTATTTTTTTCTAATTCTCTTTTTCCTTTTCTTTCTACTTTAAGTTCTGGGATACATGTGCAGAACATGCAGGTTTGTTACATAGCTATGCATGTGCCACGGTGGTTTGCTGCACTCATCAACTGATCATCCACATTAGGTATTTCTCCTAATACTAGCCCTCCCCTAGCCCCCCATCCCTTGGCAGGCCCCAGTGCATAATGTTCACCTCCCTGTGTCCATGTGTTCTCACTGTTCAACTCTCACTTATGAGTGAGAACATGCAGTATTTGGTTTTCTATTCCTGTGTTAGTTTGCTGAGTAAGATGGTTTCCAGCTTCATCCACGTCCCTGCAAAGCACATGAATTCATTCTTTTTTACGGCTGCATAGTATTCCACAGTGTATAGGTGCCACATTATCTTTATCCAGTCTACCATTGATGAGCATTTGGGTTGGTTTCAAGTCTTTGCTATTGTGAACAGTGCTGTAATAATCATATGTGTGCATGTGTCTTTATAATAGAATGATTTATAATCTTTTGGGTATGTATCCAATAATAAGATTGCTGGGTCAAATAGTATTTCTGGCTCTAGATCCTTAAGGAATTGCCACACTGTCTTCCACAATGGTTTAACTAATTTACAGTCCCACTGTGACTGGATTTTGAGTGCAGGGGACAGCTTCCCCATGAGAATGTTGTAGATTCTTGGTCTCCTGCTCTCCCAAGAATGAGAGAAGGGACCATGGCAGGTGAGCTTGTATAGTAAATACCAGACTCCAGAAAAGTTTTTGTGGAAAGTGATTTACTTAGGTAGAGAAAGAGAAAAAGGAGGAGAGAGAAAGAAACAGCCAGCTCCCACAATGAGTGAGAAAAAGAAAAGTCACTCTCACACTGAGTGATAATGGTTCCCAGAAGGGGGAAAATAAGAGAAAGAAAGCTCCTCTCACACTGAGTGAGAGAAACCAGAAACATGGAATCCAGGACAGGAAAGCAGCTTCCACACTGAGTGGAAGAGGACTGAGAGAGAGAGATGGAATTTAGGAGAGAAAAAAGCAGCTTCCATGAGGGTGGAAGGACCCCAGAAGGGGAATATCCAGGAGAGAGAAAAGCAGCTTCCACACTGGGTAGAAGGGGACCCCAGAGGGGAAATCCGCCCAGATGATGGAGACAGAGACTTTCAACCTGGGAGGATTCCCTCCTCCAAGGTCCCTTCACCAGTGAAAAGAGTTTCCTTGACCTTTGGTTCTTCCCATCCTGTGTGTGCGAAAATTTAAAACAGAGACAATTAAATCCCCCAGATGGAGAGAGATGGGAGGGGGGCATGGCGCTGGGAAGTTCTTGCCCTTGAAACTACGCCCCCTTGTGGATCCGGAAAGAGAACACATTCCCTCACCACCAACAGTGTAAAAGTGTTCCTTATCTCTCCAAATCCTCTCCAGTATCTGTTGTTTCCTGACTTTTTAATGATCACCATTCTTAAGTATATTTTAAAAGTTACTTGTATAACTCTGGCAACAGTCATTGGTGAGATAGCCTGATTTGTGCCTGCATGCATAAATCCTCTCTTTTTAGTCTATTTTTTTTTAATTAGTGTGTCTAATACTCACTGGCCAGTCTAGCTAGATACATAGTGAATAATTTGGATGTAGTTTCAAGATCTGCTTTTTGTACAAGAAAATTTATTCCATTATGGCTTTTAATTCTTATTTCCTTTTTTTTTTTTTTTTTTTTTTCATTTTGAGAACTCTTATTGTACATGTGGTGGATGTCTTTGCCTGTATTTTAGATCCGTCTCTGGAACTAAAGAACTATTCACTTTAGAAATAAGCGGCCCACTAAATACCATTTTTTTCTACTGTTGTTAGAAGACAGAGAATAAAGCTGTATTGTAGTGGTTTTTGTGGGGAGAGTGTGTTGAGAAATATCATTATAAAGTTTATAAAATCATAGCTAAAACACAACCTTTACTTTCTTATTGCCAACTGCATTTAGTATTAAAAATTATATTTAAAAATATGAAGACAAATATATAGGACTGTGATATAATAAGAAACATATATTGATCTTCTTCCCTGTCCCTGGTTTCTAGCATAGAGCTCTTAGAAACCTTAGAATTTTTTAAGTGGTAAAAGCAATAAAGGTGAAAGAAATATCCTTTGTTATTCATAACAGATCTCATCTCTTTTCTTTACACATGAGTTTATGTTAATGGGATGACTTTTGGAAAGTCCCCAGAGAAGAGGGGCTGGTTACCAAGGTAATTTATCATGTGATTAGAGGTTTGGCTCTTTCAGCCTTACTCCCCTAACCTCCTAGGAATGGGAGGGGCAACGGTTTAAAGACTGACTTAACCATACATGGTCAATGGTTTCATAAATCATGCTTATGAAATGCAGCCACCATGATAACCCAAAGGACACAGTTTGGAGAGCTTTCACACTGTTGAACACACAGAGATAGAGGAAGGGTGCCATGCCTAGAGAGGGCATGGAAGGTCTGTACCTTTTCCCCATAACTTGCACTATGCATTTCTTGCATCATGCTGTTTCTGAGCCATATCCTTTTATAAGAAATGAATAATCTAGTTAAGTAAATTGTTTGCCTGAATTCTGTGAGCCAGTCTAGCAAATTAACGAACCTGGGGAGATAGTTGTAGGAACCTCCAGTTTGTAGCTAAGTCACTCACAAATTGTAGGTAACACGGGGAATTAAACCACTTCCAACTAGCCTCTGAGGTGAGGTGGGCAGACCCCTTAACCTGTGAGATCTGTACTAACTTCAGGCAGTTAGTATCAGACTGAGTTGAATTGCAGGACACCCAGCTGGTGTCAGAGAATCAGATGGTAGTGGAAAAAAATGTCACACATCTGCAATCAGAAATGAAGTCCTGAGAATAGTAGCAGAGTTTAGAAGAAATGAGTTTCTTTCTTTGAAAATGCAATGTATATTTTATTTTTTAAAAACACTATAGAAAACTACCGATTTCATAAAATATTGGGATCAGCAGGATAAAACCTGAATAAGACTTAAGGTTACTATTAATCCTTTTCTGTGCAGTGTACTGTGATGAAAATATTTCAGAACTCAGTAACTTAAAACGTCATCTGTATGTATGTTGTCAGATTCAACCCTGTGTTGATTGTCTGGTGAACCTGAAAATGAGCTACTTGTTTCATATAAATTTTTGTGCTTACATACAGTAAATGTAATATTCTTACTGCCAGTATATGATTAGATATGCAATGTAAAAGTCTATATTTACTATAAAGCCACTAGGTTCCATATACACTTACGTTTCCCATGTACTTTAGAAAGACTTTACAGTCATGTGTTTTTAAATCATATTTACTTTTTTTTATTATTGTACTTTAGGTTCTGGGGTACATGTGCAGATCATGCAGGATTGTTGCATAGGTACACACAGGGCAATGTGGTTTGTTGCCTCCATCCCCCTGTCTCCTATATCTGGCATTTCTCCCCATGTTATCCTTCCCCAACCTCCCCACTCCCCCTGCTGTTCCTCTGCTGACCTCCCTAAGAGACCCCGGTGTGTGATGCTCTCCTCCCTGTGTCCATGTGTTACCATTGTTCAACACCTGCCTATGAGTGAGAACATGTGGTGTTTGATTTTCTGTTCTTGTGACAGTTTGCTGAGAATGATGGTTTCTAGATTCATCCATGTCTCTACAAAAGACACAAACTCATCATTTTTTATGGCTGCATAGAATTCCATGGTGTATATGTGCCACATTTTCCTTGTCCAATCTATCATTGATGGGCATTTGGGCTGGTTTCAGGTCTTTGCTATTGTAAACAGTGCTGCAATGAACATACGTGTGCATGTGTCCTTATAATAGAATGATTTATAATCCTTTGGGTATATACTCAGTAATGAGATTGCTGGGTCAAATGGAATTTCTATTTCTAGGTCCTGGAGGAATTGCCACACTGTCTTCCACAATGGTTGAACTAATTTACACCTCCACCAGCAGTGTAAAAGTGTTCCTATTTCTCCACATCCTCTCCAGCATCTGTTGTCTCCAGATTTTTTAATAATCTCCATTCTAACTGGCATGAGATGGTATCTCAATGTGATTTTGATTTGCAGCTCTCTAGTGACCAGTGATGATGAGCATTTTTTCACATATTTGTTGGCCTCATACATAACGTCTTTCAAAAAGTGTCTGTTCATATCCTTCGCCCATTTTTGATGGATTTCTTTGTTGTTGTTTTTTTTTATTCCCTAGTAAATCTGTTTTACTTCTTTGTAGATTCTGAATATTAGCCCTTTGTCAGATGGGTAGATTGCAAAAATTTTTTCCCATTCTGTTGCTTGCCGGTTCACTCTAATGATTGGTTCTTTTACTGTACAGAATCTCTGAATTTTAATTAGGTCTCTTTCGACTATTTTGGCTTTTGTTGTCAATGCTTTTGGTATTTTAGTCATGAAGTCCTTGCCTATGCCTATGTCCTGAATGGGTTTGCCTAGGTTTTCTTCTAAGGTTTTTATGGTGTTAGATCTTAGGTTTTAAGTCTTTAATCAATCTGGAGTTAATTTTAGTGTAAGGTGTCAGGAAGGGGTCCAGTTTCAGCTTTCTGCATATGGCTAGTCAGTTTTCCCAACACCATTTATTAAACAGGGAATCCTTTCCCCATTGCTTGTTTTTGTGAGGTTTGTC